>JAVTVY010024030.1:0-87059 GCA_036873755.1 Hanleya hanleyi
GATCGATTGGACGTGACCCCTTACTACATGTAGCGTTGGTCAACACTAAAAGAATCTAAGAGCTTTTCAATTTAGTCGAAGGAAATTTCACTGCGACATTGCAATTTTGTCTTCATACTTTTAACATGGGGCAAATGACGGATTCGCTAGGCTTACGTACCGGCCCGTTTAAGGGATACTACCAGCGTTAAACCCAAGATTTTAACCTAAACACGTGCAACCAACTGTATGCCATCATACCAATTCAAAAACGATTCACTGGTACCTCCAGATTAGTACAATTGGCTCCCAACGTAGCTACAATAATATTGATTAAATATTATGTTGTTCCATGTAAATTAAGTCCTGGGATTGAATACTTAACCACAGCAAAACCTTTTATACTAAGAAAATGGGACAGTCTGGAATTGTAAATGACTTTTGGGCGGAATTAAGGAAAAAGCATGAGTTTGCTAACCGTCATGAAGCATGTATTGTTATCAAAGGCGGGGGGCGGGGAAGGGTCGCCTTCTGCTGCTCAACTATCTACTATTTACCCGGATATGCGGTGGAAACTTTTACACCGCGGTGGAAACTTTTACACCGCGGTGGAAACTTTTACACCGCGGTTGAAACTTTTCCACCGCGGTTAAAACTTTTACACCGCGGTGGAAACTTTTACACCGCGGTTAAAACTTTTACACCGCGGTTGAAACTTTTACACCGCGGTGGAAACTTTTACACCGCGGTGGAAACTTTTTCACCGCGGTTGAAACTTTTACTCCGCGGTTAAAACTTTTACACCGCGGTTAAAACTTTTCCACCGCGGTTAAAACTTTTACACCGCGGTGGAAACTTTTACACCGCGGTGGAAACTTTTACACCGCGGTGGAAACTTTTTCACCGCGGTTAAAACTTTTACACCGCGGTTAAAACTTTTCCACCGCGGTTAAAACTTTTCCACCGCGGTTAAAACTTTTACACCGCGGTGGAAACTTTTTCACCGCGGTTAAAACTTTTACACCGCGGTGGAAACTTTTACACCGCGGTTAAAACTTTTTCACCGCGGTTAAAACTTTTACACCGCGGTTAAAACTTTTTCACCGCGGTGGAAACTTTTACACCGCGGTGGAAACTTTTTCACCTCGGTGGAAACTTTTTCACCGCGGTTAAAACTTTTACACCGCGGTGGAAACTTTTACACCGCGGTTAAAACTTTTTCACCGCGGTTAAAACTTTTTCACCGCGGTTAAAACTTTTACACCGCGGTGGAAACTTTCACACCGCGGTGGAAACTTTTACACCGCCGTGGAAACTTTTACACCGCTGTGGAAACTTTTACACCGCGGTTAAAACTTTTACATCGCGGTGGAAACTTTTACACCGCGGTTAAAACTTTTACACCGCGGTTAAAACTTTTACACCGCGGTGGAAACTTTTACACCGCGGTTGAAACTTTTACACCGCGGTGGAAACTTTTTCACCGCGGTTAAAACTTTTACACCGCGGTTAAAACTTTTCCACCGCGGTTAAAACTTTTACACCGCGGTTAAAACTTTTCCACCGCGGTTAAAACTTTTACACCGCGGTGGAAACTTTTACACCGCGGTTAAAACTTTTTCACCGCGGTGGAAACTTTTCCACCGCGGTTAAAACTTTTACACCGCGGTGGAAACTTTTACACCGCGGTGGAAACTTTTAAACCGCGGTTAAAACTTTTCCACCGCGGTAAAAACTTTTTCACCGCGGTTAAAACTTTTCCACCGCGGTGGAAACTTTTACACCGCGGTTAAAACTTTTCCACCGCGGTTAAAACTTTTACACCGCGGTGGAAACTTTTACACCGCGGTTAAAACTTTTACACCGCGGTTGAAACTTTTACACCGCGGTGGAAACTTTTTCACCGCGGTTAAAACTTTTACACCGCGGTTGAAACTTTTACACCGCGGTTAAAACTTTTCCACCGCGGTTAAAACTTTTACACCGCGGTGGAAACTTTTCCACCGCGGTTAAAACTTTTCCACCGCGGTTAAAACTTTTACACCGCGGTGGAAACTTTTACACCGCGGTTAAAACTTTTACACCGCGGTTGAAACTTTTACACCGCGGTGGAAACTTTTTCACCGCGGTTAAAGCTTTTACACCGCGGTTGAAACTTTTACACCGCGGTGGAAACTTTTACACCGCGGTTAAAACTTTTACACCGCGGTTAAAACTTTTACACCGCGGTGGAAACTTTTACACCGCGGTTGAAACTTTTACACCGCGGTGGAAACTTTTTCACCGCGGTTAAAACTTTTACACCGCGGTTGAAACTTTTACACCGCGGTTGAAACTTTTACACCGCGGTTAAAACTTTTACACCGCGGTTAAAACTTTTACACCGCGGTGGAAACTTTTACACCGCGGTTAAAACTTTTTCACCGCGGTTAAAACTTTTACACCGCGGTGGAAACTTTTACACCGCGGTTAAAACTTTTACACCGCGGTGGAAACTTTTACACCGCGGTGGAAACTTTTCCACCGCGGTTAAAGCTTTTACACCGCGGTGGAAACTTTTACACCGTGGTGGAAACTTTTACACCGCGGTTAAAACTTTTCCACCGCGGTTAAAACTTTTACACCGCGGTTAGAACTTTTCCACCGCGGTTAAAACTTTTACACCGCGGTTAAAACTTTTCCACCGCGGTTAAAACTTTTACACCGCGGTGGAAACTTTTACACCGCGGTGGAAACTTTTACACCGCGGTTAAAACTTTTCCACCGCGGTGGAAACTTTTACACCGCGGTGGAAACTTTTTCACCGCTGTTAAAACTTTTACACCGCGGTTAAAACTTTTCCACCGCGGTTAAAACTTTTACACCGCGGTTAAAACTTTTCCACCGCGGTTAAAACTTTTACACCGCGGTGGAAACTTTTACACCGCGGTTAAAACTTTTACACCGCGGTTAGAACTTCCACCGCGGTTAAAGAGCACACCGCGGTGGAAACGCCCCACCGCGGTTAAAACTTTTACACCGCGGTTAAAACTTTTACACCGCGGTGGAAACTTTTACACCGCGGTTAAAACTTTTACACCGCGGTTAAAACTTTTACACCGCGGTGGAAACTTTTACACCGCGGTTAAAACTTTTCCACCGCGGTTAAAACTTTTACACCGCGGTGGAAACTTTTACACCGCGGTGAGATCTTTTCCCTCAATTTCTCCCTCGGATGAAGATTGCCAAATTTTGCGAAATGTTGAGAGAAAACACAGGAAAGTCAGAAAACACGAATATATTTCCCACCGCGGTGGAAATTATTCCCACCGCGGTGAAAAGTACTTCCCACCGCGGTGAAAAGTACTTCTCACCGCGGTGAAAAGTGTTTCTCACCGCGGTGGAAAGTATTTCCCACCGCGGTGGAAAGTATTTCTCACCGCGGTGGAAAGTATTTCCCACCGCGGTGGAAAGTATTTCTCACCGCGGTGGAAAGTATTTCCCACCGCGGTGGAAAGTATTTCTCACCGCGGTGGAAAGTATTTCTCACCGCGGTGGAAAGTATTTCCCACCGCGGTGGAAAGTACTTTTCACCGCGGTGATAAATATTTCCCACCGCGGTGGAAAGTATTTCACCGCGGTGGAAAGTATTTCACAATTTTTTTCATTTTGCGATGTTTTCGAAAGAAAACGCAGAAAATTCGAATATGAACTCTGAAAAGTCGAAGAAAACACAAAAACGTCGAAAGAAAACACGGAAAAGTCGAAGGAAAACACGAAAAAGTCAGAGAAAAACACCTAAAAGGTAAAAAACATGAATGTCCCCTACGGGCCACCGTACTTAAGGGCACGTTAATCTATATACAGACAGAGAATAAACAAGACAAAATACAATTAAAATAATAATACACACTATTAGAGGACAGTTACGTGTTCCCTCTCAGTCAGATGTGGGGAGATTTTCCCAAGCAAACTTGCCCAACGCATTTACAATGTGTGGGTTTTCAGACGACAAGCATGGCGGCTGTTGAGAATCGGACAAGCCGTAGAAATTGTTGAGAAAATGTTTCCGTTCATGTGCTTTGCACAAGGCATATAAACACCTCAATGACACCATTCATCCCCACTTAGGTGATCATAGAACGGAAAGGACATATTCAGGGGAGCGTACGAGGTTTGAAAGTAAGTATTTTTTTGAACGTTTGTTTTTGTTTTTTTTTCACTTTCAGGTACCGACATAAGACGTCAAGGCTTAAACAACAACAACAACAACTTGACGTCTTATAAGGCTACCATTTCGGTATTTGTATTCATCGTGGCCCATTTTCTCAAGTTAATGAAGGTCCAATAGGGCGCAAAGGTAATAATAAGTGCGCCATGGAGATGTTTGAGTTACCAACAGGGAAATGTATTTGTCGTCGGCATAGCGGTGAGGGAAGGGAGACGCTATGAATCTTAGCTACTGCTGTATAATCATTCATTTTACCAAGATCCCAACTAATGCTCCAATTTTATTTGTTCAACACTTTTTCTGCATATGGCTCCATATTATTACATCAAAAAAGAATTGAAGTTTGATGGGAAAACATTCATACATTTAAAGAGCATAAGGCTGGGTGATGTGTGACGGCCTATCTTAAAAGAGTGAGTTGAATACTTACACAGACAAGGTATCAATACTGGCCACAGTCGCAACGTCATAGCGTTGACCCTGACGGTATGTACAATAAAAAATGACAACCTTCCACGTCTTTGCAATCTATAACCATCTGGGTCATCTAAACGCGGTAATACTGCAACCTCGCCACCAGTGGTCGCTTTACGCTGGAAAATGGAGGACAGGACCGGATGGCTCTGGTTTCGAGATTGGGTAAGACTGATCCTGAGATCCATTCGCGACTGCTAGGCTTATTCCGTGAAGTCATAATACCTCGCGTATGAATGGTGTAAGGATTTTACAGCTCTCAGCTGTAAACCGTGATCCGCCGCACGTGAGGCACATCACATGTTGTAGGATATGTTTCCCCTCACATACATGTAGTCCTCGTTGTATTTCTCTCTTATCGGGAGATAAAATATACATTCAAATGAAATGGACATTCCCTTGATGTACCCGGGAAGAATCTGCTAATTTGAGGTATTTCTCTCGGTTGTTCCTCTTGAGCTAATCTCCATTAATATCCATGGTAACGGAAGTCATACAGCTGACAAGCGCTGTTCGGAGTTTCCGTGTCATATTATTCTTTCAACATGGATGCCAATATGGATTCCTAGCAGTACGGGACGAGGCACTAATGTCCTACATTGTCCGAGATCGTGTCGAGTGCCTGAGATTGTGTGTATCCATTTTCAGCCTACTTTCGGCAACTATATGAGGGAATTCCCACGAAATCAAACCCACGTGATGTCGTCAGCCAATCAGCTGAACAACACATCTTGAATGATACGGAAGTTATTCATATCTGCATCGATCGTTTGTAAGTTCAGACAATATATGTTTCAGAAGTAGTACGGAAAGCCTGTAATTTATCAGATTTCTCGAGTTTGTTCTCCGCCGGATGAAGACCGAACACTATATTACAATAGACTGTATGACTATCAGTTAATTCAGGTATTAACAGATAGTGACCGTCTGCCTGCCTTCACTCCTACAACGATTGGTTGTTCGACCCGTGCCATTTTGAAATATAACGAGCTTTCCCATTGGCTCACTATTTATAGGACAAAAGGTTTCCCTCAACAACAAACATGACAATCTGTCCCTCGGTAAAACACACCTCCGCGTATTTAAGAATACCAAACTTGGCAATGATAATTTCACAGCAAATTACATGATTCTTATCGTGAAATTTCAGCTTCCGGAGTGCCTTTTCCATCTCCACATTGCCGTGCTAGATGAATAGGGGTAGTTCACATGGTAATATATAGTCCGCTAACCGTTACCGAGCATGAATCAACCTCCCCACAGCGCATGCTCCATTTCGCATGCTTCATTACCATCCCTGCCACCAATAGCGGAAGTTGACCTTTACTACGTTGCTATGACGTAGAGGGGAAACCAACCAACGCACGGTTCAGTTTGAATCCGGCCGAACAACTCCTTTAGTGTTGCACATGAGCGGACTACTTTTCATATGCTCTGTCCAGATAAACAGGGAAAATTATCTCCAGATAATTCTTTTTACCGCTAGGTCAACAGAGGTATTATGCAGACTTGGAAAGTAATCAAAGTATTCGGTAAACATCTATCCAAAATCCGGTCCCAAAATCTGACTGGTGGCTGGGGTGTTATTAGACCACCAGCGAGGTGGTTGAGCATGAATAATCATATGAATCGGAATACTCTCATGGATATCCATATCATCATCTCAGTTCCTGGAAATTTCTTAATCGAACGGGCAAATTCACACGCAGAAACAGCTGATTCCGTTATCAGTGGGCCTAACCACAAATCAACTGAGGTGACTGGGCCATGCGAAGTATCCTCGACCATATATATTCGACCTGTCAGAAATCCCCAAAACCACAATTTCTGACCATTGCCAAATCTTTTGTCTGCTTCATCTTCAAATCAAATTCAAAAGAAAATGGCACAAACAAAGCGCCGATCTATTGAACAGAGCAATACATAGCCCTCAAATAGCACATCTTCTGAATTATTTTCTCATGTCTCCTTACCCCACCACAAAAGAAGGCAGCGAACAAATACTATCAGACTTTTCTAATATTTTACATAAACTCAATTGCGAAGCAACCATACGAGTAAAGAATAAGTGGTACGATCGTGATTGCAGGAATTCCAAAAACTACATGAAAAACGATTATAAGCTTTACAATCGCAACCAGTCTGTTGAATGTTAACAAAACTACTTCAAAACTAAAAAAGCCTACAAACGACTTGTCCATAGAAAAAAGACAGGATATTACAAAAAGTTAGCGGACCAGTTACAAGAGGCTAAGGACAGTGATGCTGGCTACTATTGGAAATTAGTCAAAGAAATAGGAGGCAATCGTAAGGCTAATAATGATGTCCCCATTGGCAAGCATGTTGTTGCCAATCATTTCATAGATTTACTCGGTAAACCTGTCGCCAACGCTACTCTTGCAGCTTCCCCCAACTGTGACACTGTTGATCTTTCTGCGGATAACCACAGGGCTAAGTAGCACTGTTTTGTCACAGAGATTTTTTTTGAAATTTAAATTTTTTTTTTTTTAATTTTAAAATTTTAATTCTTTTTGAACATCTTGGAAACGCTAAATTATTATATATAGCTTACTATAATACTCATACATGGTCATATTTTAAAGCGCGAGCCCGTGTTTGCCAAGCATGGAAAACCACCTAGAACACGATGGGAGGGGTCCCGAAGTTAAGCGATGAAATTTTTCGAAAAGTTCACGCAGATCTGGATAGGCCCATAGGCGGGTCATTCTCACGGAAAGGCACATTTTAACTTGGGGAAATAACTCAAAATCAAGATCACCAATGACTACAGAATTTGATTTCAACAGAGTCTCCATTGACAAAACTCTTTATAACGAGTACAATAAATGCAGACATTCCGAATAATAATTTTTCGCAACACTTAACGGTGGAATTGTCTTCAATATTGTCACTGGTGTTACACAAGAATGATCAGTAGATTGGGCACTAAGAGGACAGAAATAGTAAGATACACATATGCTAGGCAATACATTGCGTGTAACTATGACTAATGATGAACAAATATTGAAGAAAACAAGTTTGTTTTTAATATCCTGGTTATGCTACCTGGCTCACCAAAATCAGCCAACTGGACCGCATGTATCAACCATTTATGTAGATTCTGCATAATAAACCTATTTATTCTTGATGCTGACTTTATACTAATCGAGTTTGTTTCTTTTTCGAAATATAGGACAACTTAAACAAGTGTTTCTGAATTTCTAGACGATTCCTGCATCCGTAACACCAGTGACAGTCTGGTAACACCGCTGACCTCGTGTAACACGTACCACTGATTAATTTGTTCATAAACGCAATGTAGTTGAGAGTGAAGAATATTTAGGGGCAAAACACGTGTATGAAATAGACTTCTGACAAAACTGATTTTTCTTCAAATATTTGTACAACTGAAATGTAACACCAGTGCCAATCTGGTAACACCAGTGACCTCGAGTAACACCACAGATCTCATGTAACACCAGTGACCAATTTGTTCATAGAGACAACAAGCGCTGAATGAGCGCAAAGACCTCCGTCGAGGCAACATGATCAGTAGGGGAATAGTACATCACTGAATAGCATAGGGCCGGATGCCAAGCTCAATTTTGCATTTGTTGACGTTAACTTCACCAATGGTAATTAACGTGAGATTGAGGGTTCCCCACTAGCATGTCCAGCTAGGGCTGTGGAAGCCACATTCCTCGCAAATATTGGGGTATGGAATAGAGTATATTGATGGAAAACCTGGAATACTGCTTGAGACATTAGGCCCCTTCCCACCCACACCTCCCCATGAGAGGACACCCCCACCCAAATCAACACGTTAGCGTCAGAAATGAGACCCTGTGTGCCTAGTTTTACCAACTTGCTTGTGGTTTTATGCTATAGGCCCTACACATCAACACTCCATATTTTGTATGTGTACAGTATAGCATCCTCATTGACAGAATCCTCTACAAACCACATCTGATTTTACCGACATTCCGTTCTGATCTGTCTCAGCATCATGTGCTGATTCAATGAGCTCGGAATAATTTTGTATACTGGTGTTACAGGTCACCTTCACCATAATGTATCAATTTTCATGGACTTGTACATGTATCACATTCATATTGAATGGTGATGGCTGATGAGAATATTGCCCATATGGAACAAATGGCTGGATTCCAGCGAATAAAAAGTTCATGCTAATCATAAACAACATACAATTAATAATACTATCAAATAATTATGTATATTCCTTGTCGACATCAATATAATACAGACAATATTATGACTGAATCAGGGTAACAGATATCCAAGGGTATATATGTCTACACTAAACTGAAGGAGATCCATGATGCGTATTATATTATGTTGTAAAACTTCACTTGCTAATCTCGATTATGTTGCTTATTGTGGAAATAAATGAAATTATGAAAATAAATTTAGTATGATTGCCCATTACGCTCAAATTAGAAATATCAGCAGCTAAAGTTAAGCCAATCATAGCAATATATAACACCATGGTATTGTTGTAATATCACCCAGGTATTGATCTTTGGTTAAGAATGTAATGAGATACATATACCTGTTCTTTGTGTTATTCTGTATGCAGTTCATTCTGTATGTATTTTATACATGTACATATACCAGAAGTGGAATTGAAATTTGACTAAAATAATCAAAATATGTTCGATTTTTACCTCAAGTCCTCACCTGGTCAAGGGAGATAATTTTGTAACAAAAAAACAAAAAAAAAACAAGTATAGATTCACACTGGCGCAGACCAGAAAGTTTTATGACCTTTGATGATATTTGTGGAGCATGCTGCAGGACTTCAACTTTCATGAATCTGATATTATCCACACAATCCCATTCTACATGATATTTTTGCCATAGCACCGATAAACTAGATCCCTTCATTTATGTGGTCTAGATTCAGGAGCTATTGGGGACTGCAGGTTTTGTAAAAGTTAGATCCAATTATTCTGAGATAAGGAATGAAGTCCGGCATGGTTGTTTTAAGTTAAAACTGGGCACCCTTGAGAATGTCTGACCGATTGACACATGTATCGCTCTGCCGGTCATCATTACATGCGTAATGTTTATCACAAGAGAGAATATGTATACTGTGTTTGAGGAATATTTCTGCCTCCCCAATGGAAGGCGAAATTTGAATGAATGGTCTGTGTTGTCAGTGTGTCTGATGTCCCCCTTGCAAAGACAAGAATTTTTTTTATGTAATTTATTATTTATTGATATATTTATTGATTTTCTTTTTGTCTAATTGTCTTCTGTTCAAGTCATTTGGCATTGGTAAAACCTGAAATGTATATCATGTTCTCCTTATTTCATCTAGTGATACTGTCTGTTTGGTTCCAGATCACGGGGCTAAACAAAGTATGTGACATGTGATCGTATGGCAAATAAATGCCCAGTGGTATGTCCAGGGCTTAAAACTACAAAACAAAATTGAGAAAGGTTCCATCCATGCTATCAGTCAAAAATCTCAATAATGTAGGCCTACATGTGGAATGTAGACACTCCTTTGTTTCAGCTACAATTCAGAATAAGTTTTCAGAATATTATCAGGGCTTAACAAGCAAATTATTCTTCATCAACAAGTATCACAGCACACAGTGTGGATGTCACTAAACTGTTAGGATAAATAAAAAGAAAAGCATATGTATATTATTTATCAGCTTTATTAAATAAGTTTACAGACTAACGCAGGTAGATCAATTTGGTGCTTCTGCAAAATCAAACCATTATTCAACTGCCAAATGCCAAGATAAAGCGCCCCCCCCCCCCGGAAATATAATTTATCAGCAAAATTTAGAATAACTGTTTTTGAACAACCAGGCTGGTGGATATCATCAACTGAAAGAAAACGACAGGGTTCCCACACCTTGGGGATTTCAAAATTCCAGACCTTTTCCATACCTTTTTCAAGACCTATCAAGTCTTTTTCCAGACTCAATGGACGCTTCAAATCAGCTATTACATTATACATTGCCAGGAAGAATTTTGAGACCGTTAGGTGATATGGATCAAAACTAGTCAAGCTCAAGATGAACAATTAACTCCTTTATTATGATGATGATGTACATTGAGATCACTGCACCAACTTACAACTCAAAAATCAAAGCAGGTTCCAAATTGACAGAATGTTTCAAAAGCACAGAATGATGAACTTTTTTATTTGAAAATAAATTCACGTTTTCTTTCATTCTACGAAACAGAAATTAAAAGAATCAGGTTTATTGCTCTTTTTTGTCATACAGACTCACTAACGTCAGAATGAAAAAAAAACAAAGACAAAAAAAAATTTAAATGAAATGGCTGAAAAGTGTTCTAGTTCTGCAAAATCTTGATTGGATTGGAGAATCCCTCAAATTAATTTCAGAATAATTGTTCATCTTTATATCGTTTGAACAAGTTAAAAAAAATATTAGAACTGATAAGACAACAAAGCTAGAAAAAAACACCAAGGGAGACAACTTTTGTACAAGTGCTCTAGAAGTATTGAGCGGAGTTATCCCCCTTCAAAACGTTGACCCTGGAAACTGTAAAACACGCAATTTGCGTGCTGCTTGGAGGAGATTTTGTGTCAATGATCATTACCAATAAAGATTACAATTATCAACACCAGTTTTATCAGACTGTAGTAACTTACAAAGTGAATGACAGGTACACGATTCACACAAACGGACGAACCCACGAGGAGATGAATGGGTGTGAATGGACTGGTGCCGCAAGACGGTACATCTTCGGGAAATTTATGACCTATTCCAAGGTTCTTAGCGTGACATGTACATGATCAGGTCAGGGCATTTGCAGCATTTCTGTTCTTCATTCAATACATAGTACTGTTCATACGCCCGATGATATGTACTTTTGTTGCTAACATTATGCAAGTTTTGTTGTTAAAAAAATAAAACTGAACGTACTTGTAGGCCTACTCGTTTGAAGCAGTAGACATTATAAATTTAGTTGACCTAGATTCTGCATTGAAGATCAACCATTGAAACGCGGAAAACAACGAATTACGTCAATTATACAGTATTTTCGCCTGCATGTTGTCTGATCGTACTATTCTTGTTTATCTGATGATGCTAAACAATAATGATCTTGTGAACTTTGGGATAGGCCTAGGTCATAAATTTTCTGAAGATGTACCATTTTGCTCTGGTTTCGAGATTGAGGTGGAACCCGACTACAGAAGCAAGGCCCATTGCAATGCATTGCAATGGGGAACCCCGTTATTTCAATTCTGTCCAAAGAAAAGATTCAAGATTTCGTCGGGAACCATGACGATCCCTATTGGAAATATTATGAGTCGTGGATCCCCCATATGACAATTATTTGGCGGGAGATTTCACGTTGCCCTCCTAGACCTCCGTCTGATCGACGGAGGTAAAAATGCAGCCGTAAGTGAAAGCTACTTAGGGGTGAAACACGTATATGACAAGACTTCTTAACTTAGTGTTATCTGGAAGAAAGGTAAATTCAAGTTGTACTGAAACTTGGAGCAAAATCATCATTAGTGTCAATGGTGTTCGCGTACAAATAGTAACACCACTGACAGGTAACACCACTGACATTTTGGATGGAACTGATTGTTACTCTCTCGTATATTGTCGTGACGGTCCAAAAACAATGCTTTGTAATTCATACGCATATTTCTTTATTACCAATTAATATTTTAACTCAGGAGCCACTACGTGATGAACCTGACTCGTAACATCAGTGACCGGTAATAAACGTACGCTGAAAACTTGAAGCTAGAAATGACTGAAATACTGAAAAGAGTTTCATGAAACACATCTTATGGAATCTCATGTTTACCCGCGCTTGGAAAAGAAGACGCCTGGTGGCAAAACTTTTTGTTTCTAATTTGAGCGTTCGCTTTCTGGCTTCGATTTCAGTTACAGTAACACCTGTGACCCGAAAACCAGTTACAGACCTTTGCCCATGCCATTTTCACAAGATAATCTGCCCTTGTAAACAATATATTCAGATAGTGAAAGAACAGATACAGCTGCTTGCCAAAAAGGTAGAATAATGTAGAACAAAGGAATTTCTGGCAACTTTCTCGTGGTATCAAGAAGGTCACTGCAGTGACAGGTCAGTGACAGATCTATTTTACCCTAAATTGAGGGTTCTGGTGAAATTTTACCCGAAAAAATCAATCGGGACAGTGCTTGCAATAAGTTATTCGCACTCTACTAATTGAATACTACGAACAATCTGAATTTTTCCAGCCGAAAGACTGGTTAGAATAAAATTCAGGTCGAATTGCGCCTATCATTGGGAATGACCCAGGCCCATACTGGCTATGGGGGATAGGCCCATACTGGGCAAGTCACACATGTTCAATGCGGTATGGGTTGTTTGGTCTTGTTTTTCACGTCTCAGCACGTAGAACACGATGGGCGGGGTCCCAAAGTTAAGCGGTAAAATTTTTTGGAAAGTTCACGGAGGTCTGGATAGGCCCATAGGCCTACTGACTCAGTGGATAGGTCCATACTTGGTGGATGTTTTGAGGTCGATGTGAGCCCCTGGTGGTCCGATGGTGTCGTATGAGGTTTTATTTTGAAGCTCTCGTGGAGGAGCATCCGACTGGACTAATGTATCGCCCGTTTTCAATATTCTGCGCATGTGCCGTCTGGCCGTATTATAGAAAGCAGCCGAGTGCGTGATGGTGTTTGTGGTGGAGATGGACCATCCTTGGTCCGAATGCGTCGTGTGGGGTGTCGTTTTGTAGCTATCGGGGGTGTAGACTCCGATTTGAGGGATGTCCACCAAACCACCAAACACTGATCAAACAAGGCTGTATCATCATACACTGGTCAAACAGGGCTATACTACCAAACACTGGTAAAACAGGACTATACTACCATACACTGGTCAAACAGCTCTATCCCACCAAACACTGGTCAAACAGGACGATACCACCAACCACTGGTCAAACAGGGCTATACCACCAAACACTGGTCGAACAAGGATATACCAACAAACACTGGTCAAACAGGGATATACCACCAAACACTGGTCAAACAGGACTATACCACCAACCACTGGTCAAACAGGGCTATACCACCAAACACTGGTCGAACAAGGATATACCAACAAACACTGGTCAAACAGGGATATACCACCAAACACTGGTCAAACAGGGCTATACCACCAAACACTGCTCAAACAGGACTATCCCACCAAACACGGGCCAAACAGGACTATGCCATCAAATACTGGTCAAACAGGGCTATACCACCAAACACTGGTCAAACAAGGATATACCAACAAACACTGGTCAAACAGGGATATACCACCAAACACTGCTCAAACAAGGATATACCACCAAACTCTGGTCGAACAGGGCTTTACCAACAACCACTGGTCAAACAGGGCTATACCACCAAACATTGGTCAAAGAGGGCTATACCACCAAACACTGGTCAAATAGGACTATACCACCAAATGCTGGTCAAGCAGGACGTATACCACCAAACACTGGTCAAACAGGGCCATACCACCAACCACTGGTCAAAAAGGGCCATACCACCAAACACTGGTCAAACAAGACCATACCACCAAACACTGGTCAAGCAGTGCCATACCACTAAACACTGGTCAAACAGGGTTATACCACCAACACTGGTGAAACAGGGCTACAGTACCAAACACTGGTCAAACAAGGCTAAACCACCAAATACTGGTCAAACAGGGCTATACCACCAAAAACTGGTCAGACAGGGCTATACCACCAAACACTGGTCAGACAGGGCTATACCACCAAACACTGGTCAAACAGGGCTATACCACCACACTGAATAAACAGGGCTATACCACCAAACACTGGTGAAACTGGACTATACCACCAAACACTGGTCAAATAGGGCTATACCAACAAACACTGGTCGAATAGGGTTATACCACCAAACACTGGTCAAACAGGGCTATACCATCAAACATTGGTCAAACAGAGCTATACCTCCAAAAACTGGTCAGACAGGGCTATAACACCAAACACTGGTCAGAAAGGGTTATATCACCAAACACTGGTCAGACAGGGTTATACTACCAAACACTGGTCAAACAGGGATATACCACCAAACAATGGTCAAACAGGGCTAAACCGTCAAACACTGGTCAAACAGGGATATACTAGGAAACACTGGTCAAAGAGGGCTATACAACCAACTCCTGGTCAAACAGGGCTATACGATCAAACACTGGTCAAACAGGGCTATACTACCAAACACTGGTCAAACAGGGCTATACCACCAAACACTGGTCAAACAGGGCTATACCACCAAACACTGGTCAAACAGGGCTATACCACCAAACACTGGTCAAACAGGGCTACACCACCACACACTGGTCAAACAGGGCTAAACCATGAAACACTGGTCAAACAGGAAAGAGTGAGGAGAAATATTAGACCGCCTCACTAACTGTATTGTAGATGTATTGATAATAAGAAGTTTGAGTATCTATGATGGCCCATATCGAACGGAAGTGACCTTTGACCAATGCGCACCATTATTATCCGGTATTCTGCAAGAGCATTTAGATACCTGTTGACCTCAATAATTTGCATATGACCTTTGTAAGGTCACTTCCGCTTGCGTTAATGCCTCCACTTCCGTTCACGTGACCGAAACTGACCTTTGACCCCTGCGCGCAATTTTTATCCGGTATTGTTTTGTCAGTGCGTAGGGGTCAAAGGTCAGTTCCGGTCACGTGAACGGAAGTGGAAGTACCCTCACAGAGGTCATATGCAAATTACTGAGGTCAACAGGTGTCCAAATGTTCTTGCAGAATACCGGATAATAATGGCGCGCATGGGACAAAGGTCACTCCCGTTCAATATGGGTCATCATAGATACTCAAACTTCTTATTATCAATACATACTGAATACAGTTAGTGAGGCGGGTCTATTATTTCTCCTCATTCTTTACAGTTTTACAGGTGTTTGATGATATAGCCCTGTTTGACCAGTGTTTGGTGGTATAGCCCTGTTTGACCAGTGTTTGGTAGTATAGCCCTGTTTCACCAGTGTTTGGTCGTATAGCCCTGTTTGACCAGTGGTTGGTTGTATAGCCCTGTTTGACCAGTGTTTGCTGGTATATCCCAATTTAGTCAGTGTTTGATGGCATAGCCCTGTTTGACCAGTGTTTGGTGGTATATCCTTGTTTGAACAGTGTTCGGTAGCATAGCCCTGTCTGACCCTTGTTTCGTGTTATAGCCCTGTCTGACCAGTGTTTGAAGGCATAGCTCTGTTTGACCAATGTTTGATGGTATATCCCTGCTTGACCAGTGTTTGGTGGTATAGCCCTGTTTGACCAGTGTTTGGTGGTATATCCCTGTTTGACCAGTGTTTGGTGGTATAGCCCTGTTTGACCAGTGTTTGGAGGTATATCTCTGTTTGACCAATGTTTGATGGTATAGCCCTGTTTGACCAATGTTTGGTGGTATATCCCTGTTTCACCAGTGTTTGGTGATATATCCCTGTTTGACCAGTGTTTGGTGGTATAGCCTTGGTTGACCAGTGTTTGGTGGTATAGCCCTGTTTGACCAGTGTTTGGTGGTATAGCCCTGGTTGACCAGTGTTTGGTGGTATAGCCCTGTTTGACCAGTGTTTGGTGGTATAGCCCGGTTTGACCAGTGTTTGGCGGTATATCCCTGTTTCACCAGTGTTTGGTGGTATAGCCCTGTTTGACCGGTGTTTGTTGGTATAGCCCTGATTGACCAGTGTTTGGTGGAATAGTCCTGTTTGACCAGTGTTTGGTGGTATAGTCCAGTTTGACCAGTGTTTGGTGGTATAGCCCGGTTTGACCAGTGTTTGGTGGTATAGCCCTGTTTGACCAGTGTTTGGTGGTATAGCCCTGTTTGACCAGTGTTTGGTGGTATAGCCCTGTTTGACTGGTGTTTGGTGGTTTATCCCTGTTTGACCAGTGTTTGGTGGTATAGCCCTGTTTGACCGGTGTTTGTTGGTATAGCCCTGATTGACCAGTGTTTGGTGGAATAGTCCTGTTTGACCAGTGTTTGGCGGTATAGCTCTGATTGACCAGTGTTTGGTGGTATATCCCTGTTTGACCAGTGTTTGTAGGGCCCAATGGTAAAGGCTACACTATGCGGTCAAGTATTACGTTCATACTATACAGCTTGTATCACTGACGTCCCCTCTGTCCTTGTTTCCCTGAAGGAGAGAGGGGATGTCAGTGATACAAGCTGTTTATCAGCGTAGTCAAGTATCGGATATCCGCAATAATGGCGACACACGATTCGCAAGGCATCTTATGGATGGCGAAGTGCACGCAAATGACTTCTTTGTACATATGGTTCAGTCTCCCTCAGCCTTGGCGACGTCAAAATTTAACCCAGAAAATGACCACCCAAAACAGAAAATGTTTCAAATAGATAGTTCTACTGGGTGCTGTTAGGTTCTATTTTGACTGAATACTATAATATTTGAAGTGTACACTGCCAAAAATACCCTACTTATTTAAGGTAATGCCTTGAAATAAGATAATTTTACTCAAAATAAGTAAAAAAAAAAATAAAAAATTGAGAAAAGTAAACTATACACTCCAAATTTTTCCTAAACAAGAAAAAAAGCTTAACATTTCTTAAAATTTAACTTATTCTGAGTAAAATTATTTTATTTCAAGGAATTTTTAGGGCATTATCTTAAATAAGTAGGGTATTTTTGACAGTGTACTAGTGACATAAGTTTCAGAACACAACAATATATATTTCCAAAAAAAAAAAAATCGGACAAAATGTTCTCAATAGATTTGTTCTCGTTCAAGGTATAAACTGGGTTGTATACTTTTTAATATAGAGAGAAACGATTTCTTAGAAATTTATACGAAATTTATCCACAATATACACCAAAGGAAACATGTGACAATGCTGCAGGCCTATGATATATAGACTCTCTATCTCTATATATCATAGGCCTGCAGCACTGTCACATGTTTCCTTTGATATACACAACATGCACAATGGGACCAAGTAGAGCATGACCGCTTCACGATTATAATTATATACAGAACACGTGACCAAGGTAGGACCAATGCAGGGATATTATTACGAAATGAACAAAGCTCTGGTATATATGTATTCGGAGGCTTCAACTGCGTTCATTCTAAGAGGAGGGACCGGGAAGTGCAGCTGAACAACTGAATTCACAAATATGATACGACAACCACCGGTGAAACGTTAGAATGGAATATATCGCTAGTATATAAGTCACCAAAAGAAGGGAGAGGTTTTACCAATACCCCCTACCTGATCTGGAAGAGACAGCACGTTGGGCGATCGAAGAAAATAATGGCGAACCGGGACGAGGACCAAGTGAAAGAGAGCAAATTATTACATCAGAGTTTGTTTATCTATATCATGGAGAATCTCGTTCCAGAAATGCCCCATTACAGAAATTTTGAGACCGCTGCTAACGCTTACGTCACCCGGGGTGATCTCTTCAGATCTAAAAATGCATCAGACATACTAACGGCAATGGAGACCAGAGGACATTTAGACGTTGGATACTACGACAACCTGATAAAACTCCTCGAAACTGCAGGCCTAATGGGCATCAAAGCCGAAGTGGAACTCAAAGCCAAAGCAATAAGAACCCAAATTGATTCAGAAACTGGTAAGGAATAGGCATAATACATTTACATGTAAATGATTTAAAATGATTTTCTGTTTTATCACCCCTAACATTTTTTGCCTATATTCTCAAAACGCAATTGTTCGATTTAACATCTAGAGGGTTGGAGGAGGTAAAGCATTTAGAAAGTGTTGTATTCACCACTTTTAAGTGTTAAATGCAACAATTTAAGCTGTTGCATCCAACACTCAAAAGTGGTGAATTTGCGTTTTAAGAGTGAAAAAAATTGTTAGATATAAAGCGGTGCGAACAATCAGAATCTCCATGTAATGCCGTTTAAGGGGAAGGATAAGTCGAGGTAATTGTCAACTTGAGTGCCAGTCAAAGTTTTCAAAAATGGCTCGAACTGATTTGTGCCTCGGAATCTTTTCAACAGTAAAATCTTGACGAAATTACTCGCGTATTAAACATAGATTGCTTGAGGGGATGTTATGGCGGTTTTCTTGCTATTAGTATATAAGCTGTAGTCAAGTACAATTAAGCATTACCTAGAAAAACGTCGTTAAATGTCATCTATTTCTGATTTACCTCTCCCTAAAAAAAACCCGTGCCAACATTATCGGTAGTATGATAAAACTGTCATTTTCATAAAAAGTTTTTTTTTATGAAATGAAAGTTTTCACTACATATTAGGGAAAAGACTGAGAATAGATGTTGAAAAATTATTGCAATACTGGTACGTCTATCATTTATAAATTCGTGTACGATATTAAAGTGATCGTAAACCCTCGAGTAAAGTTTTCATCAAATGAAAGACCATTGGAAACAGTGTCCGAAAATATTTATTTTAATTTGTTACGATTTTATTACACAGAGTAAACTGCAAATAAAGCATGGCATTCCATGGTGGTCCGTTGCAATCATATTTAGGTCCAGTGACGTCACACTGCCTTAAGGATAGCTATCCCCTTAGAGGCAGTTTTTGCACCCCCGTGACAATTTGTCTTCTGTACCAATAAATATACAAGATAACCATAATAAACTATATATTTTATGAAAGCGTATATCGTAGGGATTCTACCTATATAATTTGTATAACCGACACTGCTATTGAGTAGCAATTATTCCAATTTAAATTAATTCAAACGAAAACAATAGCGTCCATTTTTCAATTTAAATTTCATGAAAACTGTTGATTTTGTTCCAACTTTGATGGTATACCTTGATAGGAGACAACTTGAACTAGTAGACATCTCATTTTTTTTTTTTTTTGCCTGGTTTTGTTTTTACTGCAATTTTACTCAAATGAATTTTAAAAAACGTACTACTTTACGATAATTTGTCTTTAAAGTTGAAAAAGCCAAGCTTACAAAAAGTGAGATAAAGTTTACTAGATCACCTTATAAGTAATAAGCATGCCAAATTTCAAAAGCGTAGCATGGTAAACGTTGAAATCTCGGATTTTGTAAAAAAAATCAAAGGCCAGAAATCGAGCAAAATGTGTTCAGCTAAACATCTGAAGAATTAGTCCTAAATTTTTGATTGAATTATATTGTCAAATACATTTTTTATCTGTCTTATGGGACCTACTCGAATTCCTATTTATTTTTGCTAACTATTACACTAAGTTTATTCATCAAAGTGCTTTAAAATCCAATTTCAACTTTAAAAACTTGCTAATACTTGTTCAGGTGAAAAATGTTAACACCTTTGCTAATTACTTCACGGCGGGTAACTGAGTGTCAATTAATAATACAATAGGCACTCAGACAGCTTTAAACCACTTACAATAGACAGTAGCATGAAAGGTTAAGCTCTTCCCAGCTGGATACCGGGCCACCTAAACGGCAATGTATTTAATTTTTTCAGTGCCTCAGAAACTAATTTTTTTATCCTGATATTGAAGCACTTTTAGTTAGAATTTTGATTTCATTTTTTCACCAAATGTTAGACAAAATAGTGAATATTTGAATGAAGAAATAAAACAAAAATGACCAATTTTGAGCCTCTAAGGGGATAGCTATCCTTAATACATCTATTTCAAACTGTGTACGCACTTTCCATTGCTTGATTTAAGCTAAACGTGTGTATACTTTGAGTTTCAACACAGACTACCTATTCTAATGTGCATGTTTCACCAAAATCTGGGAGATGGTAACTCATGAGTGTCAAGTCAATTTGAATCTTGCATTTAATTTCCCCATTTGGTGAAAAATGCACATGGAACAGTGAGTCTGTGTTGAAACTCAAAGTATACACATATTTAGCTTGAATCAAGCATTGAAAAGTGCATACACAGTTTGAAATATATGTATTAAGGCAGTGTGACGTGACTGCACCTAAATATGATTGCAACAGACCACCATAGAACACCATGCTTTATTTGCAGCTTACTCTTGTGTAATAAAATCGTAAAAAAATGAAAATAAATATTTTCGGACACTGTTTCCAATGGTCTTTCATTTGATGGAAACTTTACTTGAGGGTTTACGATCACTTTTATAATTTCAGAACATTCATAACTTACGCCAAAATAACAACCCAATTCCAAAAAACTGTGAACAGCTATTAAAGAGGTATATCCAAAGTTTGGTACCAATCTATAACCTGGAACTGGAGATATTACATAGACTGCACAGGCTTACGAACGGACGTACAGACGCACGGACAGCCAGCCAGTCATTAGCTAAGATTCATAGCGTCTCCCTTTCCTCACCGCTATGCCGACGACAATACATTTCCCTGGTGGTAACTCGAACATCTCCATGGCGCACTTATTATTACCTTTGCGCCCTATTGAACCTTCATTAACATGAGAAAATAGGCCGCCATGAATAAAATATACCATAATTGATGTTGGGATCATCATCCCCTGTATACACGGGGTCAATAATGACGGAAATGCCAATCTTCTTGACCCTCGATTTCAGGTGATGTTGAGGCTCCATGGGGATAATTTTAACGTCTGTAATTACTATATGACCAATGACGGGCAAGCTAGTCTGTCATTTCTGAATTTGTATTCATGGCGGCCCATTTTCTCAAGTTAATGAAGGTCGAATAGGGCGCAAAGGTAATAATAAGTGCGCCATGGAGATGTTCGAGTTACCACCAGGGAAATATATTTGTCGTCGGCATAGCAGGGTTAATTTCTTCGGTTTAAATTTGAAGTATACCGGTACCTAGAATGTGATCATAATCCAAGCCACAGAACTTGGCCGTCATCATGTTCATGTTCAACACAGACTTTTTTGATGATGTCTTGGTTTTTGTGCGATACAATAACCTTGACACAACGAGCGTCTCCAGCAGTACACAATCAGATATATTTGTGCCACGGAGATGCAGAATTTGGACACCAATCCGAGTGAATCTCTGCTTTAACAATTAAGAGTCTTCATAATTCGGTTCTGCAATGGGTCGCAATGAAACGCAAGCCACTTTTCAAAATATCTTGTAGTTTGTTCTATTGTTGTTGTTGTTGTTGTTGTTATACTACATTGTATAATATCGAGCGATCTATTGAGCTCATATTCCACATTACCGGTAAATGAGCGAGAAAACACCTGTTAAGGAGTTTTATACGTTGATAATTCAACACTTAAAGCGCGACTTGTCAAACCAACCGTTATTTCTTTGGTGAATTAGGTCTGTCCATTATGGACGCGGTAATTGTTCATAGACGACGGCTGACTACTGATTGTCGGATCTGACACCTGTATTAAAGGATGTATTATAAGATTGTTAATACTAATAACCTAATAACAACAGAGACTTATGTAGAATCGTCACCAGCCATTGCGATTTGTCACCGGTAATCTGCAGTGGTATACCTATTTATTTCAGCAGGTCCCTCCAGTCAAACTTCTGGTGAACAAGGTACCACAGGTATGCATCTATAATATTGTTGTGATTAACATTAACCCTATTATACAGATACTGGTGGATCTTTAACCCTATTATAGAGGTATTGGCCATCCGGTGGTTAAACAACGACAATGAACTGAGCCACGACTGGGAAGCCATGAAAAAAAAAATGAAAGACGCGGCGATTTACGATGGGACGCGATCAGACTTGTTAGACATAAAATGTAACCAGACCACGTACGGAATAGTACGGAGCCGTAAAAGGGACATGGAAATTATTTTTTTCAACCCCTGAATTTTTTTTTTCTTCTTATTAAGTCGTTATAACGACTTAATAAAAAAAAAAAAAAAAAAAAAAAAATAGGGGCTATTTTTTTTTTTTTTTTTTTATTATGTCGTTATAACGACTTAATTGACCAATGAAATTGCAGCATTAAGTCGTTATAACGATAATATTAATAGTAGCCTATTAAGTATTCCGAGAATGTCCGGATGGCAGTTGACCTTAGAGGTCAATCCTAAATTATCCCGTTAATATTCTAGCCATATAAGCAGCGAGAAAAGGGGAATCCCCATGCATAGGAATATGTGCAACGAGAGAAGGGGAATCCCCATGACCCTGGTGGGAGTCGAACCAGCGATGTGGACACCAAAGGCTGGAACTTTAGCCAATCGGCCGCGAGTCAGTACATAATATGAAAGGTTGAAATATATACCCTAAGTACGAGAAGGCGGATCCCCAACGTTATTAGTTACACGGTTTGTCAGTGATCCAATACAGAAATAGATGGAATCAGTAAATTTATATTGGGCCAGGCGTTAGCCGAGCCAATATGAAACTGACAATATAAATTTTGACAATGACCCAATACAGAAAAAATGGGGTGAGTAGAATTTACATTGGGCCAGGCGTTTGCCGAGCCCAATATAAATTTACTGTCCCCATATATCTCTGAACGCCTCGCCCAATATAAATTTTACTGACCCCATATATTTCTGTACTGCATGGTTACTGACAAATCATGTAACGAATTTATCCCACTGAAGACCCTTTCTAAACACGCTAAACTCCATAGTCAAATTCTGTCAGAAAGGACTTCTTATCAACATGCAACTTTGGACTTATGTTGCTGTTGCTCACTAAACAAAAAAATATGTGAAGTCACGGATTTTTCAATATTCGTTGGCATTCGTCATCGATGATTACGATGAAATACGAGTTTTTCACAAGATGAATGGTATCTAATTTAGAAGTTTATCTGAGGAAGCTCACCTATATTACAAATACTTGTCAAAATGAAGCCCAAGGAGTAATCGACGCGACGCAGCCGACGCGAGTGCTTTGAGACAGAAGCTACTATAAAGGGAGATAACCTAGTTACTCACCCCAAATTACAATCGACGGCGGTGCATGGAAAAATATCCGGCGACCATGTGACCGTGATTGCTCGTTTTCATTGAACGATTTTGTCTGAAGCAGGATAAATCTTTCTAGATACAGCCTAATAGGGCCAATGGGAACCACTCATTGACATTTTTCTTTAAGGTATGGAGTATGGCATCTTAGTTTTTCTGTCTCACGCCCTAGATTACGATGGAAGGGGTATCGAGGTCATGAGTTGATTTCGCTAAAATGTTCTGACTGCGCATGTGTGGTGCATGGGCAGATGTGGGGTGGACGTTTTGGGGTGGAGATGAACCATCCCTGGTCCGGAGGCGCCGTGTGAGGTGTCATATTGAAGAACTCGTGGGGGACAATCCGACTGGACTGGTGTGTACTGGAAATGCCGTCCAACGGCGCATGCTCAGACAAAGAATCGCAGGAAAAACGCATTGAATGGACATTATAACCGTCAATTGGCCTAAAATGACCAGCTTTAATGTGGCTCATTCATTCACTAACCCACTCACCAGCGTTAGGGCGTCACTCCGTTAAGACAGGTGTTGGTCACGCCCGACTCTCGGATTTCCATAAGCTCGGAGCTGCGGGATGGGCCAGTTAAGAACTCGTAGCTCCGAGCTCGGATCTCTTGGAGGGTGACAAGTGGTGACATTACCGCATCCAGGTGCGTTCATCTATGTACATCACCGGAAGTGGCGTCATCGTATGCATGCGCATGCGCCTGGTGGTGAACCCTGTACCCTATAGACCGTATGGAATAGGGTACACCAGGTTATTCGTGCCCCACCAGGCGCGTGGGCATGTTTACGATGACCCTACTTCCGGGCATGACGTCACTTCCGACGATGGACATAAGTGAGCGCACCTGGATGTGGTGGTGTCTCTTCCGATGATGGTGTTACTTGACGCCACCCTCCAATATTTACGCTCTCGGAGCTCCGAGCTCTTAACTGGCCCATACCGCAGCTCCGAACTCACAGATTTCCGAGAGTGAGGCGTGCCCAACGTCCGTCTTAACGCAGTGACGCCCTAATGCTGGTGAGTGACAGTGAGTGAGCGAGCGAGTAAATGAGTGAGTAAATGAGCGGACAAGAACGCTACCAAAGAGGGGTTCTAAGCGAGACCCCACACGACCCATTTGTACTACGATTGGTTCATGTCTACCCCAAAACGTCAATTTAAAGGAATACTTACTATATTTTATATAGGTTCTTATTACAAAGGTTAGACTCTTAAAGAAATATAACCAACTATTTTTCTGTCATTGAGGATGGCAACCTATTTTTTTATTACAATTTGTGAAGCCATGTTTCCACTTTGAGGTTGACGTGGGCGCCGCCATGTTGTCTGTGGGATGACGCGAATGATGACGTCAGCATCCAGGACAACGTCACGGTTAGCGCTTGATCCAGCGACGTTACATCTACGGCATTTGAATTACTCTGGGCTCAAGTTTTAATTCAAGGAATAAACTGACGCGGCAAATCCCACGGGGGGAATTCCTAAATGGAAATTGGTTTAGGTTATCTTCGCCAACTGAAAAATTTCTTCCGCAAGTTTTTCAACTGAGACCTGTCCGATTCAATTTGGACAAAATTTGAAACTGAGCAGCAAACTAAAAGAGTGTCCTCTGCAATTGTCCAGTGATTTCGGTTGAACGACAATGCTTCTAAGTTCATAAACATTTTCATGATTACACTTGAACTACTAAAATCAACTAGAACATTTTTTAATTTACTGGGTTCTTGCTTCTTCGAATTATTGGCATGACCAGCACGATCAACCTTAAATCTCCATGACGTTGTGACGTTTTTAGATGAGTATAAACTCACTTCCGCTCATCTAAAAACGTCACGCACTGGTGCAATGGCGGCGCCCAGTGTACGCCGTTGCGAGCAACAAATAGTCAATATTTCCTTTATTTCGCATTCTATCAACATAAGGTTTATACAACAAGTTTTGGAATACGATTGCTGATTAATAGTCACACTCAAAAATAAGGTAAGTACTCCTTTAAATGCAAAATTTCTATACTACATCCCAACTGCTCATAAGCAGATTGACGCGACTTTCATTCCAAAAGCAGGCTAGTCTGACTCTGTCCCACGAGTGTGTCAAGCTGACACTTCATACGACCCATTCTGATCAAGAATGGTCCCATAATCACTCAAACACGTCCCTGTCGACCCCCAAAATGCCCGTTCTCTACACTAGTCCTACTAATGACGTACGTCATCAATGACGTCACAGGTAACATGGGCATCTCTCAAGTCTTGGTCTAAACCTCGAGAGCTTCACTAAGATACCCCACACGGTTCATTGGGTCCAAAGATGGTCCATAGATTGCCCAAACATGTCATTGATCACGCCTAAAATGCCCTCTTTCTTTAACTGCTTCCCAAATGCGCATGTGTAACATGATGCGACTTCCAAGAAAAAACACATCAGTCTTCGTCTACATGCAGAGAGCTTCCCACTCACACATGGTCCATTTGGACCAGGGATGGTCCCCTCGATCACACCCCCAAAATGCTTACCTTGGCTACTACTCCTACTGATGACGTCGCCATGTAAGTCACAGATGACGTGAACATCAGTCTAAGAACCCTACACACTTCAATTTGACACCCTGAATGGCCTATTCAGATCACGAATGGTTCCCCCAATCACTCAAACAACCTTCTCGAACCTTCGCGAACCTCCAAATTGCCCATCTTCTATACTACGTGCAGACATACCTCACACGAACCACTACCGGTCAATCTGGATCCCGACACGTCCACCCTGATCGGCATGCGTTCTGCGCATGCGTCATGACGGAAGAACGGAAGAACTTGATGCTAAACGTCACATACCGTACAGACATGTATCCACATGGGATTTCTCGACTCTCTAAACTACAATCCCTCATCAGGACCTTATTGACCGTCTAAGTTCGTTAATAGTGTTTGTGTTCAAGAAAACTGATCGTAGATATATTAATGTCGGAAACCATAAAGCATTCTTTAGCCCTACTACATACAAGATATATCATTCATGGGATGTTTCTTTGTTTATAGAGTTGCTTGAATTTCTCATTAAAAATATCTATGTGAAATTTGGCAACACAATATATCAGCAGCATATAGGTATGCTGCGAAACAGCTCACCAATTGCCAGTATACGAGTTGTCAGAGCATTTCCTTCATAGCTCTCTAGATTTGTATCTAATACCGCTTATGCCGGTGCTAGGGGCCGTGTGGTCATATCATCCATGTCGCCACATAAACAGGTACAATAAAAACGTACCTGAGATACAACACATATCACGAATCGTTAGATTCTTGGTATGTGCTTTAGAATAGGTTTACCAGAAGACTATTCTGTGAAGTCATATGACGCAGTCAGTATGTCGACACCTCTTCCCACTTCGCTTATATGTGTTGTAATTCCAATGGGTACTAATTGTGCACCCCTGTTGGCTGACCTCTATCTGTTCTCTTATGAATATTATTATATGCAGGCACTTTCAAAAACCGATCCATTCAAAGCCCGTTTTTTTCTCATTCACCAAACGCTATATAGACGATCTTCTCGCTGTAGATAATCGCTATATAAATGACGCAGTGAAGGATATACATCCACCTTCACTGGATTTGAAGGAACCTAAAGACAGCCCTACAGGCACATCATATTTAGATCTATATCTCTATAAAAATGAAGCAGGCATTCTCTCTAGTCGACTTTATGACAAAAGAAATGATTACAATTTCGACATCGTAAACTATCCCTTTCTGGACAGTAATATTCCAGTGGGACATGCATATGGCGTATACATATCTCGCTTAGTAGCATTTGCTAGATCCTGTGTCGAATGTGACGATTTTAATCAACGTCACAAAACATTGTTGCAGAAACTTATAAAACAGGGCTATTCCACCAAGCGCCTCCATTCAAAGTTTCTCAAATTTGGCGATACATATCGCATGCTGATAGTAAAATACGAACGTAGCGTGCAAGATCTATGGTTTCGTAACTTGTGTCTAATTCCGCTTAACCCAGGGCTAGGGGCCGTATGAACCCATGTACTTCGAGATCCTCACGGTACTCATATGAACAGTCACAATCAAAGCGTGACTGAGATACACCATTCTTTACATGACGACTTCACAACGAATATTATGGATTAAGAATACTGATCAGCGATACGGATTTGATATTTTTGGAACATCATGATATCTTGCCGGCATCATTGAAAAATGTTGACCGCTTCTCTCTTGCAGGAAACAAGCCTATGTTTATGTATACTATGATTGCCTTTTTGAATTTGGTGCTAATACTGGTATATGGAATATTTCTTTGGATTATGGACGCGGATATTCTCTAATGGACGACGGCTGATTTATGAATGACGGACTAGACGCTTGTAATGGGAACTTCTAAACAAAAGTCAACCCATGGCATTGAGAGCCCTCCCCATCGTCTTCTACGGCGTGAAGCAAAAACACAAATAAGATGCCACACTCCATATACCGCAAAGAACAATGAAGATAATATAATGCCATAGAAGTATATATATCCGCTCTCGCTGCATATATGCATAGGATATGTCTCGCTGTATGTAGGCCAATGGCTATGGTGATTATAACCTGGAAGCAATCGCGGAATGTTCTAGAATAAAATACGCCCCGTCCAATCAGAATGCACTTCAAGGGTAGGCTGGCCATTGGCTGGCTGCTTTTTCCACCAATGCATATACGAGGATGGACCTTGCAATAAACATGACATTCTCATTGGTTAATAAATGTGACGTTAGCCACCTTTTTCGCCAGTCACCTTTACTTATAGCATTATCCACGTCAACGGACGTCACGTCACTCCCTCCACATTCCTCCCACCGCAGAAATGATAAGAGATTTGCCATTTTTATACTACTGAGGTGTAGCTGTATCAATGGAGGAGGCACCCCATTCAGAATTACATTCAGACTTGGACGATAGTCTTATGAACAGTCATAATCAAAGCGTGACTGAGATACAATACCCAAAATTACGACTTGGAGATAAAATCATGCAGATATATTATTAGCCGATAGAGACATCATGATGTTTTGCCTGTGTCATTGAAAACTATTCGTCGCTTCTCTCTTGTGATAAACTAAGGCTTGTCCATCTTAATTAGTTGTCTACGTTCTCGGGGACAAAAGTTAGTGAGGTCATACAAGTTCAGAATACACTTTTCTATTGGCCAATCGAATTACTGAATGTTAAATTCCACAACCCTTGTATCATCTTCACGGTCTCATTGACCTTTCTCATTGATAATGTTGATAACATTATGAAATCGTCCTATGCGATTGAGCCCCGATACTGGAAAAACCGATTATAGTTTTATATGGAGATAATACAGTACTTCAAAGCGTGACGTATTATAAATATCGGAGAGAAATTGATTATACACGAAGCAAGAAAAGAAGGAAAAAATAGCGCCAAACCAACCGTTGATTTTTTTCTGATTTAGGTCTGTCCATTGTGGACGCGGAAATTGTTCATAGACGACGGCTGACTACTCTGTGTCTGATCTGACACCTGTATTAAAGGATGTATTATAAGATGGTTAATACTAATAAACTAATAAGAACAGAGTATTGTGTAGAATAGTCAGCAGACGTTAACAAAGTTGTTTTATCAGGTTGGCCTATCCTTCCGAGTGCGATTTGTTACCTGTAATCGAGTGCGATTTGTTACCTGTAATCTACAGTTGTATACATATTTATTTCAGCAGGTCCCTCCAGTCAAATTTCTGGTGAACAAGGGCTGACCCGCAGTAGTACAAGAACCAAAGGTACATGTATGCATTGATAACATTGTTGTGATTAACATTAACCCTAGTATACAGATACTGGTGGAAAATTAACCTTATTATAGAAGTATCGGCCATCCGGTGGTTAACAAACCCATCATACATGTATATTGGTTGTTGGACGCTGATATGAGCCGAGCCACGGCTACACTACAAATAATTTGATCCAGTTTGATCCAATGTTTTGTAGCTTACGCAATGAATGAGCCACACATGAGCCAATGGTGAACCACATAGCAAGTCAGAATATCTGATGATGATCCAAAATTGATTTAGATGTTTTGCATTTTTTGTCGAATATGCCTTGATGAGATTCTGATCCAGTAGTGAGTCAAAATGTTGTCTCGCTGAGCCTACAAAATGAGTCAGGATATCACGATTTCCAATGCTGTCATACGCTGGATCATTGAGTCGAGTTAAAAAAAACAGTTTGGATCATTGAGTCAAGTTGACAACTATTTTCGATCATCGAGCTTTTATGAAGCGGAGTTCATATTCGTAATTATTGTTGGCTCATTACTGGATCAATGTTTATATTCTGTCATCTTTCATGTCAGTGTAAGTTACAGGTTTTGAAAAATGAGTTGTGTCCCTTAGTTTTGCTGTCTCATTGATACAGGTGAAGAGAAGTATTATTGGTAACAAGACTATTCTTATATAAGTTACATGTACATTAGTTACTATTAACACGAGCATGGTTTTTGACCGTCAGGGGGATGGCTTCAGAAGTTATAAAAAGTTACGAAACAGCAGAAGTTAGCAGTCGTGGTGCCCGTTTGTCTGCAAAAAGTTGACAAGAGTGAAGATAGCATGATCTTCTAAATGCAAACATGGCAAGATTATCTTAATTGGATTATGACCAACATTCTGTCATCGGAGTACCTGATAACTTTAGGAGGGCATAGCATGATAATTTGCACAATAAACAAGAATGTGTGCACGTGACTTCAAAATGAGTGTACACTTAAGTGATACATTACCTCTGTTGAACTTAATATCAAAGTGCTAAAAAACCTACCAGATGCAAAAAGGACCCCCCAAAATCCTCTTTAATAGAATTGAATAATGGTAGCACTCCCTCTCAGAGCCAACACCAAGTTCTAAGTGTACATGTACATGTAGAATATTGGAAAATGAACTGCTCTATTTTTAGCCAAATCAGTTTAAAATTTGAAAATTATTTTAATCCAGATTTATATTTATGTTATCATGGTTATGAAACAATGGAAAACAAAAGAACTTCTCTAATTTTCAGCCAAATCAGCTTGAAATTTGAAAATTTAATACAGAATTACATTGTGTGGACATGATGGACAGTAAACAATTCCTTTCAAGAACTAATAGGGAAATTGTATAGATCTGTTATATAGTACAAATTAAACAGTACTAAATTCTTCAGTTTTAAACCATTGAGCCCGTGCTTTGAAATCAAATTTAGCAATCCATCAATGTTTATGAAGCAATTTAGTTTTGGCAATAAAGCTATTTCGTTCCATGTAGGTATGCTCAATTTGGTAATATAACCAGTGTTAGGCTTTTCCTTAACATACATTGATGATATTAGCGGTTCTAAATTCTCTAGTTTCAAATCAAATTAAGCTACTTGAAATTTGAAAACTGATCATGAAATTTATCTATGTGTATGGATCTCTTCAGTCTTGGAAGAAAAACCGTGCTGCCCTGGATCGGACGTTGAAAGTGGATTCTACCTGCAGCCATGATAGCCAATATTGTATTAATATTGTGATTTCTCTTAACCTAATAATTACAAACATTTATGATGATACCTGGATGCCGGTACATGTACGGTACCAAGACTTTCTGTGTACCATTCCCTCCCCTATTCAATCTGGTATACATCTCCCTCCATAGCGGTGATCTTATTTAAATAAGAATGCCACCGACCTCCCTTCCCCTTCAATGAAACACACCAATAAATAAAGCGAGACCACATTCTTTCCTCCCCAATAACCATGATTGATCCATGTAAATAATTGATTAGCATCCCTGTAGGAATTTCGACTTTCTGTGTAAATAAAATGAACATTCAAAATATGGTTACGGATGTCTGCTGGTGGTTTTTGGCTTTGGCAGCCATTTTGCCGGTTTTTCCTATTGGGTTATCTCCCTTTCCTAGATTAAGAGATAGAGATTTCCTTTAAAAGCCTTCCAGCCAAGAATTTTGCACAGCAACATCCATCCAATTTGATGAATTTTGATAGACATTGTGATTATCTGCAAATAGTTAGAATATCAGAAAAAGTTAAATATTTATATGAATTTTTCCTGAATATCCTTCAAAACTAGGGCTATTCCCTATGATTTCTGGGTTATCAAATTGAGCCTGGGTCAGTCCACTTAGCGTTGCCTGCAGCTAAAAAATACACACCAACCTATATTTTTTTCTTTGTTTTTTTTCTCGTATTACACAATTATGAATGCAACAACACGCATTATTCAAAAAGTTAATTACTTTGATTTACCACCAGCGGACATCCTTAAAAGCAGTATATCTTAGAAAAATATTTTCTCAGAATTTTGTTGGCTCTATTTTTTTTCTTCTTTTTTTTCTTTTTGTTGCACTCATGGATCACCTTATTTGTAGTGTGGAAAGCCCTGAAAAACTGAATAAAGCGGCTATATACAATGTGACACAATCAGACTTGTATGACATAAAAATTATATAACCAGACAACTCACGGAATAGACAAACTATTTCTAAAACACAACACATGGCCTATCCTTCAGAGTGCGAGTTGTCAACTGTAATATAGAGTTGTATACCTATTTATTTCAGCAGGACCCTCCAGTCAAATTTCTGGTGAACAAGGGCTGACCCGCAGTCGCACAAGAACCAAAGGTATGCATTGATAACATTGATGAAATCAAATTTAGCAATCCATCAATGTTTATGAAGCAATTTAGTTCGGGCAGTAAAGCTATTTCGTTCCATGTAGGTATGTTACAATTCATTTTGGTAATATAACCAGTGTTATGCTTTTCCTTAACATACATTGATGATATTAGCGGTTCTATATTCTCTAGTTTCAAATCAAATTAAGCTACTTGAAATTTGAAAACTGATCATGAAATTTATCTATGTGTATGGATCTCTTCAGTCTTGGAAGTAAAACCGTGCTGCCCTGGATCGGACGTTGAAAGTGGATTCTACCTGCAGCCATGATAGCCAATATTGTATTAATATTGTGATTTCTCTTAACCTAATAATTACAAACATTTATGATGATACCTGGATGCCGGTACATGTACGGTACCAAGACTTTCTGTCTACCATCCCCTCCCCTATTCAATCTGGTATACATCTCCCTCCATAGCGGTGATCTAATTTAAATCAGAATGGCACCGACCTCTCTTCCCCTTCTATGAAACATACCAATAAATAAAGCGAGACCACATTCTTTCCTCCCCAATAACCATGATTGATCCATGTAATAATTGATTAGCATCCCTGTAGGAATTTCGACTTTCTGTGTAAATAAAATGAACATTCAAAATATGCTTAAGGATGTCTGCTGGTGGTTTTTGGCTTTGGCAGCCATTTTGCCGGTTTTTCCTATTGGGTTATCTCCCTTTCCTAGGTTAAGAGATAGAGATTTCCTTTAAAAGCTTTAGTATTCAGATCATAGAAGTATTCAGATCATAGACGTCGTCTATCCATCTACTAAGGATTCCCCTTTTGTATTTGAGAGAAAAATCCGAGAGCGGGAATTATTCTGGATGCTAGAACTTGGGTCAGTGTTTCCGTTTGGTTTAAATGATAATGTCAGTGGGTTCGGCAAAAACCGCCGTTCAAATATATCCAACATTACCCAACTATTTAAATCCCATCAACGGAGACATCGCAGCCATGGTTGGCGAACGTTCAATAGTTCGATGATTCACGATCATATCACTTTAAATTACTTAGTGGGTTTAACTAACACACCCAATAGTATACATAGCTTACGTACAGTTCTGTATGCGTTACCTCTGAGAGCTTTAGATCAAATAGCCAGAGATATACAACAATCTGCGTCTTCAGGAAATATAATACCATCAAAAATCATTAAAGTATGTCAAGATATAGCGTATTTTCGGTTGTATCGTCCAGTGAACATAATCGAAACATCTCAAGATCGGCTTTTCTTGAAACTCAACTACTTAGATAAAGGACTGGACATCATTAATTTACCTCGAATCCTGAATGATCCAGAGGTACGCAACGCTGTACCAAACTATTTAAGTTCACAGAACCTCCTTGCATTTCATATAAGTACACTAAATCTATAGCCACCAAAATATTCAATTACTCCAATGCTGTCCAGGAGTTTGACTGGAACTTATACACGTCAGGAGGCTATAGTTGTGATTGTGAATCGTCGAACTTTATCTATACACCATGCAAACATATTGTGACTGGTGACCTTGATGTGGTGAGTGATAGGGATCTGAAAGTACTCCTGATGAAGGGACCTAAATATAGAGAGCCAAGAAGAATAAATCTGAAGGCCGACCAGAAGATAGTCCTGTCTGCATTGGAACAGTACGTTATTGATTGGTCTAAGCAAGAAAAAGTTGAACCTACAGTACTCGCTCATTGGCTGGACCTCACCAAGAGCAAGGTCGTTGAAACAATCCGCCATATTGACAGAAGTACTCTTCCCCAAGCAAAACAAGTTCTGAGAAACCTCAATTCTCAAGAAGTTCTAGCAAATCTCCAGAGTAAATTCGTCATAGTCCCAGCAGACAAAAGCTCCGAATAATATAATATTCATATGTAAATATTACTATTACTAGGTGCTGGTTAGAAAATTAGTGTAGACATATCTCCATCAAATACGTCTACTTACTCCCAAACTGCATTTACTCACAAATTTACTTAATAATGCAAAAAGTTTCTCAGGGAAAGAGGTATTTGTCTTCCAACCAATCATAACGACATACCAAATATACTGGACTCCCAAAATGCATAAATCACCATACAAAGCTAGATTCATATTTGGTTCTAAGCCTGCACCACAAGCTTCTTTCAACCCCCTATTGACGAGGGCCTTCAGGAGGTGAAAGCATTTTTGGGAAAGGTATTGCGCCATTATTTCTAAGAACTCTGGCGTTGAATGTATGTGGATATTGAAAAACTCAAAATGTCTTACGGAAGAACTTGATGCTAAAGGTCACATACCATACAGACATGTATCCACATGGGATTTCTCGACTCTCTATACTACAATCCTTCATCAGGACCTTATTGACCGTCTAAGTTCATTAATAGTATCTGTGTTCAAGAAAACTGATCGTAGATATATTAATGTCGGAAGCCATAAAGCATTCTTTAGCTCGACTACATACAAGAGATATCATTCATGGGATGTTTCTTTGTTTATAGAGTTGCTTGAATTTCTCATTAAAAATATCTATGTGAAATTTGGCAACACAATATATCAGCAGCATATAGGTATTCCAATGGGTACTAATTGTGCACCCCTGTTGGCTGACCTGTATCTGTTCTCTTATGAATATGACTATATGCAGGCGCTTTCAAAACCGATCCATTCAAAGCCCGTTCCTTCTCATTCACCAAACGCTATATAGACGATCTTCTCGCTGTGGATAATCGCTATATAAAATGACGCAGTGAAGGATATATATCCACCTTCACTGGATTTGAAGGAAACTACAGATAGCCCTACAGGCACATCTTATTTAGATCTCTATCTCTATAAAAATGAAGCGGGCATTCTCTCTCGTCGACTTTATGACAAAAGAGATGATTACAATTTCGACATCGTAAACTATCCCTTTCTGGATAGTAATATTCCAGTGGACCTGCATATGGCGTATACATATCTCGCTTAGTAACATTTGCTAGATCCTGTGTTAAATGTGATGATTTTAATCAACGTCACAAAACATTGTTGCAGAAACTTATAAAACAGGGCTATTCCACCAAGCGCCTCCACTCAAAGTTTCTCAAATTTGGCGATACATATCGCATGCTGATAGCAAAATATGAACGTAGCGTGCAAGATCTATGGCGCTACGTTTCGTATCTTGTGTCTAATTCCGCTTAACCCGGGGCTAGGGGCCGTATGAACCCATGTACTTCAAGATCCTCATGGTACTCATATGAACAGTCACAATCAAAGCGTGACTGAGATACATCTTTTTTAGATGACTACTTATAACGAATATTATGGATTAAGAATACTGATCAGCGATACGGATTTGATATTTTTGGAACATCATGATGTCTTGCCGGCATCATTGAAAACTGTTGACCGCTTCTCTCTTGCAGGAAACAAGCCTATGTTTATGTATACTATGATTGTCTTTTTGAATTTGGTGCTAATACTGTTATATGGAAATGGAATAGGTCTTTGGATTATGGACGCGGATATTCTCTAATGGACGACGGCTGGATTATGAATGACGGACTAGACGCTTGTAATTACTATGGGTTGTGGGGTCTCGTTTTTCTCGTCTCGCCAAGAAAAATACGATGGGAGGGGTCCCGGAGCGAAGCGGTGAAATTTTTGGAAAAAGTCACCGAGGTCTGTATATAGGCCTATAGGCTGGCTATGTGGGGTATAGGTCCAACCTGGGAAATTCACACACGTTTATTGTGATATGGGTTGTTTGGATTTGTTTTTCACGTCTCGTCATTTAGAACACGATGGGAAGGGTCCCGGAGCGCAACGGTGAAATTTTTGGAAAAAGTCACCGAGGCCTGGGTAGGCCCATAGTAGGCCTATACTGCATGGCTATGGGTGTATAGGTCCATACGGGCTGGACGTTTTGGGATCTAGGTGGGCCACTAATGGCCCGATGGGGTCGAGTGAGATATCAATGTGAAGCCTATGTGAGGGGGCATCCGATGGGCTGGGTGTGGGGTTGGAATATGGTTATTCTGCGCATGCGCAATAGACAAAGTGTATGGAAATAGACGTTTTGGGATCTAGGGGAGCCACTAGTGGGCCGATTGGATCGAGTGAGGTATCAATGTGAAGCCTATGTGAGGGGGCATCTGATGGGGTGAATGCGGGGTTGAAATATCGTCACTCTGCGCATGCGCAGTGGACAAAGGGTATGGAAATAGACGTTTTGGGGTCTAGGTGGGCCACTAGTGGGCCGATGGGATCGAGTGAGGCATCCATGTGAAGCCTATGTGAGGGGGCTAGACTAGGGTGTCGTTTCCATTCTGCTGCGCAGGTCACGTGGGTTGTGAAGTCACTTCCGGGTTTCACCTCCAAACCCAGAAGAGTTCCAATGTTCTCTTAGACGTCCGGATGTTCAACCTCCGGGGTTTTTCCCGGCCCGGCCCGCCCCGGCCGCAGCGCGCGCGCGCGGGTTCTCCGGCCGCACGCGCGCGCGCGCGTCATCACCGGCAGTGCGCGGATGAATGTCGGATCAAAAGGTCAAAGGTCACATCCAGGTCAAAAGGTCCAAGGTCTCCCTTTCGGCAAGGTTCGGAGACAATGTTGCGGCATCGATATACTGAGCTTCAACCCCAAAAGGGGATTGTAAATTAACCTGGGAAGGATGGGCAGTTCCATTTGGACCAATCAGCGGTCGAGAAAAAGAGCCAATGAGCGATCGATAAAAGAACCAATGGACGGGTACTAGAATTTCGCTCACGTCTGCGCCTACATCCGGGTACTGGGATGCTTTCGCCTACGTGCGCCTACATCCGGGTTCTTGTACACCCGGGTAATGTTTTCTGGACATGGATGGGTTACCTTTGGCTCCATTCTAGGCCACTGATTGGCTAATACGGTGTTCAAAGCCAGTTTCATGCATTATGCTCATATAGAAAACACACAAGACAGGGTTTTTTGGTGAGATCTCATTTTGTTTTTTATTCAGTAATAACAACAACGTGAGAACAACCACGTGAAAACTGAAGCCCAGAACAGGGAACTTGTACATTGAAAGAACTGAAGCCCAGAACAGGGGGCTTGTAAACTTAAGCCCAGAACAGCGGGCGTGTGTACATTGAAAGAACTTAAGCCCAGAACGGGGCTTGTACATTGAAATGATGGGCGGCCCAGTCATATACGAGTACATCGCGGTCCTCGGCCTTGGGGTACAGTACTCGTCAAACATCTGTACGATGGTAGATAAGGGTCTTCCCCGGCATCGATGGTACAGGTAAAACAAGCAATATTGTCCGCACACGCTACTGGCCAGGCTTTGCAACGTTTGACTGTTCCAACACCACGTCTCTGTGCCTTGATCCATGAAGTCTGTTGAATCGGGATGGAGGGGTGGCAGGCCGTACGGGTCAAAGTATTCGCCCTGCTGTTCTGTCAAGTACACGGCCACCCAATGTTCACCGGGCCGATCCATCGGGTCCGTGTTGAGAACGTATGCAGCAGGATACACACGGTCTAATGGGAACACATCTCGGGCGAACACCCCTTGAAAGACCATACGTGTCCCTGGGTCATTCTCCAGCACGGTGGTTATCTGGTCTGTATCCATGTTAGGTGGAAAAGTCACACAGGACGTTGCGCGCCTTGTCCACTTGAATGATGTTGTCAAACTCGGCGTAGCAGATCACATTGACGGTGGTCCCGAGGGCTCGTGCAAAGTGGATTTCCAACCGTAAATTGCCTTGCTTGGCCAGGGCCAGCTGATGGTCGTTCTCTAAGGTGGGGGTCAGATCGAAACAGAACAACGTGTATCCGTTCGCGTAGTCCTCCCGACTGATCAAATTTCCTTCGTCCTGGTTGATTTGACCGGTGGCTGTAAACAGGCTCTGATAGGCTCGAATGAAATTCCTGCGCCCAAAGTTCGGTGTTAAGGCCGTGGCTGGGACCTGTTGTCCATCCACATGCAGGGCCACAAAATTGATGCCGAAATGTTTAAAGTCAAACGGATTCTCTGGGTAGGCTCCGCTGAAACTGGTATTTTCCACACAGGCCAGGATCAATCGCTTGGGTAGTTCCCCCAGGAACAGGTTTTCTTTGTTGGCGCTCATATTTCCAGCAGGCACAGAGAACACTTTGGTTTGTACACGTCGGATAGGTTACTGGGCTGGTTTTGTTTCCAAGGCTTTCATGTGTCCCAATTGAACGGCTGGATTCGGTTTCACTTTTCGGACATACAGGACTGCGTCTTGGATAACAATCTTATAGTCAGCTGCATGCCCCTCTACGTTAGTGGCCATCAAGGCGAAGGTCGGAGGCGCCCGTATCAGTCGGATTTTGATGGGGATCTTGTTCAAGAGGTACCGGTCTTGCATGAACATGTCTGCGTGTAGTCGACCCATGAGATCCACCGAGGCACCGTTCGCAGTGAAAGCCTTCCGTTTGTTATATCCCACATTGTCCACCGTGTCCATGTGCTCGGGTGTGTCCTGGTAGAATAAAGCGGCTGTCAGCTGAGATTTTTTAGCCACTCGGCCATACAACAGTGTCTCGATGTAGGCTCGATAGGGGCACGTGTATGGTAGGCCGTAGGGGACAAAAATCGCCATTTGGTGTAGACACATATTATTAGCCAATCACAGAACTGTTTTACGTGTTGACATTAATTATTATATGTCTACATACAATTTAATTCGATATCATATCAAATTATTTTATATCCGTATACATATTATTTAGATACTGCATCAAATATTTCGATACTACATCAATTAATTTGTATCCCCACTGAAATCATTTTGTATCCGTATACATATTATTGATATATGGCATCCCAATATTTAAAAGTGTGGTTGGCCACAGAGGACAAAAATGGCTATTTGGTGTAGACACATTTCAGTCAATCATATAAAAGTTTTATGTATGTCATACATAATTCATTATATATGTCATATACATAATTCATTAAATATGTCATACATAATTCATTCAATCACGACCACTGGAAATATGTATGACATGCAGTAATCGCTTCCGCCACAAAATGTTCTGTTTCCTGTAGAAATGAAGCAACCAATGACAACGTGCGTTACAGATTCCACGCGTGGCCACATGTGCCACGGCGCCATTTTTCAACTCCTCAAACCAATCTCACGTTCGGCTATTTCCGTATTGGCGGAACGAGCCTCTCACATAGAAATCCCCACCGGTGAGGTCCGGACGCATTTTAATGTGAAATTCAGTTAATTTTAACCAAACGAACATAATTCATTCAAATTATACAAAACTATTTCTATATTTAGTTGAATAATAGCAGTCTATCCCCAGAACTCAGCAACTGTGCTAATTTCCGCCAATACGGAAATAGACGAATGTGAGATTGGTTCCGACGAAAATTAATTGTGCGCATGATAAGATTCTTTATTGTACTGAGCATCCCATTTGGGACAAGAGATATAAAAAGTAGAACAAATAAGAAAGTAAACAAACAGGTGCGACGTTTCCGTTTTCGCTCCCAGAAATCCACTAGGCTAGAGATCAGTTTTCGCAGCTAAAGTGAGTTCTGGGACTAGATTGTAGGAGCGGAAGTCATTTATGGTTTCTATAATTTTGACGATTTCATTGGTTCAATACGATGCTACATCGAACTATATTTAGGATACCATATAAAATGATTCGATACAATATCTAAGTCATCTGCAATGCGTATACAAATTAATCTGATGTAGCATTGAAATATCTGATGCAGTATCTAAATAATAATAATATGTATACGGGTATAAAATAATTCGATATGATACCGAATTAAATTGTATGTAGACATATAATAATTAATGTCTACACGTAAAACAGCTCTGTGATTGGCTAATAATATGTGTCTACACCAAATGCCGATTTTTGTCCCCCACGGCCAGCCACAATTTAAATATTGGCATGCCATACATAAATAATATGTATACGGATACAAATTGATTCAATACAGTATCTAAATGATTTGAATGGGGATACAAATTAATTTAATGTAGCATCGAAATATTTGATGCAGTATCTAAATAATATGTATACGGATAAAAAATAATTCGATATGATATCGAATTAAATTGTATGTAGACATATAACGATTAATGTCTACACGTAAAACAGCTCTGTGATTGGCTAAGAATATGTGTCTACACCAAATGGCGATTTTTGTCCCCTACGGCCTACCATACACGTGTTGGTCGAGTCACTGATGAGTTTGTCGCTGAGAAAAATATCCACCTGTTGAAACATCGAGTGCACCCAGAGATTCGTCGGGCCCACCGTTGCAGCTTGGATGATTCTGGAGCCATCCCCATTGACCACCTTGGCTTTCACATACAAGTATGTATGGGCTAAATCCACATAGGCCGTATCCGCATTACTGATGCTGGAGAGCGGGAGATGCTCCACCCATAATCCTTGTTCGGCACTGGTCTGTGTGGGCGGCACGGTCCACAAATCAAATTCACTGTTGGTGGATGGACAGGACTCGGCGTGGATCAAGGACATGTTTTAAGAAAAGATATCCTGGGTCTTCGATGTGCGTTGTCGCTGGGTCGGTCGTCGACTGGTGCGTGGTGTCGGTGGGGCAGCTCTTTTATTCCCTACGGTGCGTTGTGCTTTGGCCACCAAGACGCCTCCCGCTTCTTTGACCCGCCGTTTCAAGGCTTCTTTGGGTGCCGTACCCCCCAAGACATCACCGGCCACTTGCAGTCCACTGCGTGCCGCTTGTTTGCCGATTGCTTTCACCCCACGCGTCACCAAGGGCAGGAACGTTTTCACAATGCTGCCGAGTATGTTCCCCAGACCATGTCCTCGTTGCATGCGTGCACCGCTAAAGACCGGAAAGCCACCCCCGGCCTGTTGGGCATAATAGTCAGCATAGCTGCGTGCATCGCACTCGTAAGGTACTTTCATTATGCAAAGTGGGGAGCACGTGCTTGTCGAAAATGAAGTGTCAGCACCACTTTTCCTCGTTCGAATGCCACCGCTCGTCCCGTGTCATCTCTTATATCCACCGTGATCGTGTTGATGTCAGTTTGTCGTACGGGCAGGTACATGATATGGTTGAAACTGTGGGTGACTTGATCGACATACGTCTTTTTAATGGGGACCACCCGTAACAGAGGTGTGTTGATATCGCCCACGATGTGGTTGTCCACCACGTCCGAGTAGACGTAGAGTCCGTACATACCCGACTTCATATCCATCGGGATCTCGCCTTGGTGGGCGGTGGGACCAGCGAACGTCTGTAGATCGAAACCCCGCATTTGCTGTAGGATAGGACTCAGTACGACACTCGCGTTGGCTGGGCTGATCAGTGTCCAGAATAATAGGAACTGTGGACACTCTCGTGTTCTGGCACATGTAGGCACCGTCGTGATATGACTGAAACAATGTTGAAAACGACGTTAAATCCTACTCACTCACTCACTCACTCGCGTTGGCGGTGACGATAAGCTGTGCCGTGTCGTTGTGTGCGTTGTAATAGAAGTCCACGTGATTCTTGAAGGGAAAGGATTTGATGGGTTTTGAAGTATTCGTGACCTCCCGTAGAGCCTTATAATGCAACAGTCTTGTCAGCCCACCCATGAACTCCTTGGGGTATCGTATTGGCCTTCGGGGAGGGTGAGTCGGGTGTTTTTGCCTTCGTAGGTCACCTCGTACCACATTTCATTGGCTCGCACGTTGTACCACGAGTAAGGGTATTGGATATCCACGAGGCCACAATCCCATCGTCCAGGTAAATGCAACGGTTGCGGTAACTGGGTGACGTACTTGGCCACGGTGTTGTCAGGAAACACATCCAGCGAACTGTTACTGGGTAGGGTGAGGTAAAACATGGCGACTGAGCTGTCCTGCTGCTGCTGTTCGTTTTAATAGGTGTTCCAGGCCTTGGGCGGTTGTGTCCGGCGTCGTGTTCGTCGCGTTGACTTGCTACGTGTCACGGCTCTGGAGATGTGGGGTGTCTTGATCAAGGATGGTTTTTTAAAGGTCTGAAAAGAAGGTGCCCGTGGTGGTGGTGGAGTTTTGGGGGGTGACTCCGGTTCCCATTCGGATTCCCAAGAAGGTAGTGGGCCACTCGGCGATTGCTGGGTTCGCTGCATAAAGGTCCAGCGGTGGGGGTTCCCCACCAATTCCTGTGGTACATGCATGTCTTTCAAGCCTTGAGCGAAGACCTCCCATCCTCGAGGATCCGTGTGCGACCTGCGTTTACGCATCAGGTCATTCACTAAATCCGTCATGTGGGTCCCGGGGACCACCTGATTCTGTACCAGTAGTTCGCCTTTATCATTCCAAGTCATGTTAGGATTTTGTTTCATCCGTTGTAATACCAGGCCAGCTTGTTTCTTGAACGATGCAGGTACACTCTTCAGCACTTCGTCTTCCACCCACTGTGGGGCTGTGGGTGGTACCCCTGGTAATGGCGGCTGTTGGAGCGGTGCTGAGGTCGGCGGTGTGTCACATGGTGGTGGTGGTGGTGGTGGGGTAGAGAGGGTTTTGTATTGGTCCATGAACGTCATGTACCGTTGAAGCGTCTCATTGTACCGTTGTACTTTCTCACTGTCGCTTAACCCCGGCCTCTGTAAGATCTGTTGCATCTCTCCATCGAGGGTGTTTATGGTCTTCACCGTAGATGGGACAGGGTAGGGCGATTGGAGGTTTTGAAGGAATCGTGGTTCGACGAGGACCATTTTTTTCGTGTGGTTCATTGTCGGCCGAAGAGTCCACCCAATACTGGACCCAACACGGAAGCGGCCAACGGTGCTAAGATGGCCCCGAGAAAGCCGCCTTTCTGTAACACCTTTTTCTTTTGTGTTTGAGGGACCCGCTTCTGGACTAGGGTTCGGAGACCTGTCTTATGCTTGGCCAACTTGGTCTTCTGAGCCGGAGTCAGTGGTACGTTGCCTTTTAACAGGTTGTACCCGATCTCGCACAGACAGCGTACACGGTCAGGGTCCGCACCGCGTACAATGGTTCGGACCAACTCGGGTGGGGCCGTCTTCAATACACGGAGCGTCGGGGCGTGCTTCCGTACTCGCGCAGACATCATGTACAACTAATGCCAGAACCCACAACTCTGCCCTTTTTATCCACCTCAGAGAACAGAGACAAAGTCAACCATGCTGTGGTATTCATTCTTTTTATTATCCCCATCATCAAACACACACTCCAGCTGGGGGAGCCACTGTGGGTGTGTTTACATTATTTTTGCATGTACACGTGGTAGGCCTCTCCGGGAAAGATGCCGGTTCGTAGTCGAAGGTGGTCGGGGGTAGCTTGCTTGAGGTTGAAGAGCATATACCCGTGCTGAGGGGTTGTCGCATCTTTGAAGGCTTCCAACGCAAACGGTGTGCGGCCGGGATACATCTGTCTCGCCAGGTACAGCAGTTGAGTAGTATCTCTCGGGTTTTTGAAGACCACCAGGTAGTGGGCATTTAAGCTGATGTTCCGATGTTCTTTGTTTTTACTGAACAGATTCTGCACAATGTAGATGATGCTGAGCCGTCGATGGTGGCTGCCTTTAGTAAAGAGATGGGTGACCCGCGCATCCGTCTCCGCCATGAGATCATCCAGAACCACCAAGGTGTCGGGTTCCAAATCGGCCAGGTTGGGTAGGCCTTCCACGAACGTGATGTGGGGCATTGCTGCATACGCTTCCTGCCATTCTCCGTAACACCACACGACTCGGGCAATAGGTGGGGTGATCATGCTGTCGGCGTGTTGAAGGAGCTTCCGGACGAAGTGCGTTTTGCCGGAGCCCGTCGGTCCTGCGATGACGCAAGTGAAGGGATGCTGCCACCGAGGGTCCATGGTTCGAGGTGTATCCGCTGTCGTGGTAACCCGCTCTTGTAAATTTCGCACGAGTGAACTGGAGTGGTGGTGGTGGGTACAACGTCGGTCGTCGTTGTCTGTTCACTGCGAGTGATGATGGTGGTGGGTACAACGTCGGTCGTCGTTGTCTGTTCACTGTGAGGGATGAAATCCGGTGGGTCTTCAGACGTACTTGGTGTACTTGGTGTAGATGTTGACTGTATACTTGGTGTGGAGCTCGACGTGGCTTGTACACGGGGTGTGGTGGTGACTGGGCTCGATACGGGATTGACTGGTGCTATCTGTAGACTGGTTTCACTGATGGCTGGTGTTCTCAGTTGGTTAAGTAGCGTGCTGACATAGGCTACGTCGTAAAACACACCTCCGTACAACACACTCAGCAGGGTTAGCACTATCACCACAAAGCCCACTTGCGCTTTGCGCGTTTTGGGAGACGCTGTGTTCAGAGGCAGCTGCTGTTTGTCCATAGCACCGTGGTCGAACGTGGAATGAAGGATGACGGTAGTGATGTCTGGCTTTATAGTCGTTTCACCTGGTTGGCAGCGACCCAGGAATTGAAGGAACTGGGCCAGCCTTGCCATTTGACGAAATGAAACAGTTTGCCACGTCGACGTTCCGTTTTCAAAATCTGCTCCACCGTGTAGTAGTCTTGCTGTGTTTTTACGACAGGCTGTAATTCCATCTCGTAAAACGTCCCTAGCAACGGTTCCCCTTGAAGATCTTCCAGTTCATAGACTCGCTGCTGTTGGGGTAGGCGCCGTTTAATCAGGAAGTGCTCATCGCTCCAGTTGGGCAAGTAACTTTTCTCAAATTGACCTTTGCAGGAAACAAGCCTATGCTTTTGTATACTATGATTGTCTTTTTGAATTTGGTGCTAATACTGTTATATGGAAAATGGAATAGGTCTTTGGATTATGGACGCGGATATTCTCTAATGGACGACGGCTGGATTATGAATGACGGACTAGACGCTTGTAATTTACTGATCCATACAGGGTCCCCGACCTTGTACACCGCCTTCGTCGTTCGCTGCGATTGCCTGGGGTACAAAACACGCCGGACTTGGGCTTCATTGCGTTGGGTCACGGTAATGGGGGCTCTCTCTATACTCCGATGATAGGCTCGATTGTAACCACTCACAAGTTTCGGGAGAACATCAGTGTACCGCCTTGTATTCTTATAGGTGAAATATTTATACATGCGGCCTTTGAATGTCCTGTTGAACCTTTCCACCACGGAAGCCTTGGTCTCGTTGTACGTATGGAAGAAAAACACCTTCTGGGCTATCAGAAACTGTTGGAACGGTCTCTTGAGGAATTCCGTGCCTTCGTCGGTTTGCAAATACAAAGGTTTGCGCCCGGTCTTGAAGATGTCTTTGAACGCCGCTATGAGATTCGCCCCCGTTTTCGTCCGGATTGGTACCACCCACGCATACTTGGATAGGATATCGATGCACGTCAAGATATACCGATTCCCATCGTTGTGTTTGGCAAAGGCGCTCATATCGACCAAATCCGCTTGCCACTGGGCATCTATTCCTCCCACGATGACCCGGTTCCGTAGAAAATGGCGACGGACAGATCGATGTAAGGTATAGGTGTCTTGTTTTCTTAACCAATCTCGGACTTGGGCACGTTGTATCCCCTGGGGTTTGACCGCTCGATAGAGAGCCGACAATGCACTATAGGCTGCCGGACTGTCGGGACTGTAGTATAAGTTATCCAACACCTTCTCCCAGCGCTTCATGGTGACAAATGATGATGGACCCTGGCTCTATCGTTTATTTATAACGGGTATATCTTGGGCCGGAGTTTCTGATTTTCTTCGTTGGCTTCCACAGTGTCCATGGTAAATGACCAGTCCAACTCGTCTGATGACCGCTTGATAAGCACTTGATCCACATCTACCACGGCATCTTCCAATGCAGACCATAGATCAGGGTGAAGGGTAAAATGCACTGTACCCCCATCTAGCCGAGCCAATTGAGCAAAGAAAGGGCCGCGTCGGATGTACACATCGTGACACAAGTGGATGAGGTCGCCGTCCAGTTCACCAGACAACACCCGTTTGAATTTGGTCCAGCCCTCCCGGGACAGACGAATGTGGGCCGGGCACGGTTGTGTAGGGTCCGCATCACAGATGTCTCCCACCTCCTCCATGATATCGACCTTATCCGCATAAACGTGCAGGAAAACCCCGGGGGTCAAGCTGAGATACGCCAGTATTATATGCTCCGTCATGGTCAGTACGTGAATGGTACCAGATTTGACTGTCTCTCGTATTTATAGGGAGAACCCCGTGAGATCAAAGGATTGGGTGGTCATGTCACTGGGCTGACTGAGTCTAGCCGGGTAATCAATGGCATCGTCGTCTGGTTCATGGCTAGACATTTGTTCATTGGGTTCTGCCGCTGCTTCTCTCAGGGCACGAGCCCACTCCAACTCGTCTGATGACCGCTCGTCCGGTGTAAACAGCTGGTCCACGATAGGCACCACTTTCTCGAAGGCTGTCCACAGATCGGGGTCTAGGGTGAAGCCTCGCGTAGGGTCTTGGTAGCGGCCCAGGCGTGGGAAGAAGGGTCCACGGTGTATGTAGATGGCATTGTCTATGTGGATGAGGTGTCCGTCGAGCTCGCCGCTCAACACCCGTTTAAATTTGGTCCAGCCGTCACGGTGTAGCGTAACCGTATTCGATACGGTCTCAGCGCGCGACCAGCAAACATCTCCACGGTCTTCCACGAGGGTGACTTTATCTTCATAGACGTGTAACCCCACCCGGGGTATAAGGGGAAGGATAGCTCGTAGGACTGGTGACATGCTTGATCCAATGACGAACGGTGAATGACACACACTCTGTCTGACCCTCGTATTTATGGTGAGGTCCCACTATCAATGCCACAGCGCCAGGGTCAATAGGGCACAGACTATTGTGAGGCCAACCAGCCGTCGCTGGTTCCGGCGTGAGCACTCGTGGTCCATAGCCCGAGCATCAAGGATGGCTGTCATAGTCCAGTAGTGGTGAGTGATGGCACACCTCTCCATCGAGTGCACTCTGTCGAGGACCGCTTCTGTGAACTCGTTGAGGATCTGGCGTCGCCCCTCGTTGTCGTCGCCATCTGCAAACATGGACCGGACCACTGCTCGGTAACCCGTGAGTGAATTAACCACGGTGGCATGCTGTAAAATGCGAGTCGCATAGGGCTGGATCTCCGTCATGGCTCTGCAACCGTAGAAATGAAGGTGTGGGATCCAGAGGGACGTGTTTTATAGACCATGTCACACATGCGCGCCTAGATGTAGCTCTACGGGTGTAGTCCGTGATACGTACTATTCTGATTGGTTATGTGGCTCCTATAGAGATAGTACCTTATCGACAATGGGGACTACTTGTTCCAAAGCCGTCCATAGATCGGGGTCCAGGGTAAAACCACCGTCGTTCAGACAGAGGAGTCGAGCGAAAAAGGGACCGCAGAAAATGTAGACGTCGTCACACAGGTGAATGCTATCACCGTGCAGGTCACCCAACAACACCCGTTTCAAGGTAGTCCATCCTTCCGGTGACAAAGAGACGTGCGCTTTGGGTTCAGGCGTACACCAACACCTAAGTCCGCTATCGATGAGGTACGCTCGTTTGGGGTACAACAATAGGGTGCAGCCAGGTGTAAGCCTCCGGGTAGCCACAGTCCCTTCTTTCACCTCGGGGTGTAGTAAGTCATCCACCTCGGGGAGTACATCTTTCAGTGCCATCCATAAGGGGGACAGAGTGTGATATAGGTACCTCCACTCTGTTCCAAAAGGGGAAAAAGGGAATCCTCTCCAGCAGTGCGTATGTGCACGCCGACTTCCACGTGCATGAAATCCCTTTCGGGGTCTTTTCCCTGTAACAATTGTGTCAATAGAGTCCAGCCTAATAGCGATAACAAAATCTTCACCTTCTGCGGTGCGTCTTGGACCAGCTCCAGGTGATCGTCATTGACGATGAGGTAGACGTCGGACGTCAGTTGGAATAACGCAAGCTCTGTTCCGCTCGCTGCCATGGTGGGGTATGAAAAGCGAACGGCTAGAGAGGTGGCTTTATAGTGTACCTGTTGGGTAGGGTTTTATACACCGTGTGAGTCATGGGCACCTGTTATACTCGCTTGCGCCATACGGTCAATAAGGTTAGAAATGCGTTTTTTTCTACTACGCCCTGTGACGGCCCTTCATGAATGGGCGTAACCTGTGAACATCATAGGAATGCATGTACTAACCTGTCTGTGTGGTTTTCCACAATGTCGTTCACCTTCGTGTCTTTTCGGGTACGTCCGTGTCTTTTCGGTAAAGTCCGTGTCTTTTCGGTAACGACCGTGTCTTTTCGGTAACGTCCGTATCTTTTCGGGTATATATGAGGGTCTTGAGGGGGGCGACTGTATGTGACTTGTTGTATATGTTTTTCCCGGCGACATCCGTGCCTATCATCCGGGCACATCACGTCTGCGCCTGCATTGGGGTATGTATGAGGGTCTTCATGCGCGCGCGCTGTGGATTCACCCACGCACTTCCGGATAACCCGCGCGCGCGCGCGTGCGGCCGGAGAACCCCCGCGCGCGCTGCGGCCGGGCCGGGCCGGGCCGGGCCGGGAAAAACCCCGGAGGTTGAACATCCGGACGTCTAAGAGAACATTGGAACTCTTCTGGGTTTGGAGGTGAAACCCGGAAGTGACGTCACAACCCACGTGACCTGCGCAGCAGAATGGAAACGACACCCTAGTCTAGCCCCCTCACATAGGCTTCACATGGATACCTCACTCGATCCCATCGGCCCACTAGTGGCCCACCTAGACCCCAAAACGTCTATTTCCATACCCTTTGTCCACTGCGCATGCGCAGAGTGACGATATTTCAACCCCGCACTCACCCCATCAGATGCCCCCTCACATAGGCTTCACATTGATACCTCACTCGATCCAATCGGCCCACTAGTGGTTCCCCTAGATCCCAAAACGTCTATTTCCATACACTTTGTCTATTGCGCATGCGCAGAATAACCATATTCCAACCCCACACCCAGCCCGTCGGATGCCCCCTCACATAGGCTTCACATTGATACCTCACTCGACCCCATCGGGCCATTAGTGGCCCACCTAGATCCCAAAACGTCCACCCCGTATGGACCTATACACCCATAGCCATGCAGTATAGGCCTATGGGCCAACCCAGGCCTCGGTGACTTTTTCCAAAAATTTCACCGTTGCGCTCCAGGACCCTTCCCATCGTGTTCTAAATGACGAGACGTGAAAAACAAATCGAAGCAACCCATATCACAATGAACGTGTGTGAATTTCCCAGGTTGGACCTATACCCCCCATAACCAGCCTATAGGCCTATATACAGACCTCGGTGACTTTTTCCAAAAAATTTCACCGCTTCGCTCCGGGACCCCTTTCCATCGTGTTTTTCTTGGCGAGACGAGAAAAACGAGACCCCACAACCCATAGTAACACCCACGAAAAAAAAAATGACCATCCCCATACCCCATACAGGCATTTTCCCTTATATTGTATAATACAGACCCCTATTGTAGGGGTAAAGTCCGTGTTCCGCTTTTTATAGTTTCGGGAAAAAGTCCTAATTTTACATGCACCCACCCCATTGACTTGATAGGCAGGTCCCAATAAGCCCGGGGACCGATATTAGCCCTTTTGGCCAGGGTTGATAGGTGTTTTCCCCTATATTAGGGGTAAAGTCCGTATTCTGCTTTTTATATTTTCGGGAAAAAATCCTAATTTTACATGCACCCACCCCATTGACTTGATAGGCAGGTCCCAATAAGCCCGGGGACCAATATTAGCCCTCTTGGCTAGAGGTGATAGGGGTTTTCCCCTATTTTAGGGGTAAAGTCCGTGTTCCGCTTTTTATAGTTTCGGGAAAAAATCCTAATTTTACATGCACCCACCCATGACTGGATGCCCCTTCACGAATGCGTCACTTTGATACCTCACTCGACCCAATCGGACCATGCAGCGTATTTGAAGTCTGGGGACTACTTTTTCTCCGCGGAAGCTTTTTCCCGCGACCGCATCACCACCAGACTGCATCATCGCGGAAGAATACACACGCAGCTGGTGGCGTCCCCTGGCGCCCCAGGCGCCCCAGAGGTAAAAGGCGATGTGGCGTCCCCTATACCTTTAACCTGGAAACAGCGCCCCCTGGTGGATGCAAGAGTTACCTCTCCCGGCAAAATCATACCCTTCGTGCCCTTACTATACTACTTCCGACATTAATTAATGAAATACCAGGTTTATGGCATTGTATTGTAATCCACATGGGAATATCAATATCACGTTCAATGAGGATCATAAAACAAAAATTTAAAGTCTGATGATTTTCTGTTTATTCTAAAGTAGGCCAAGTATGACCATATATAGTGAAATGATATAATAATCCAATATATCGACTACGAATCCGCCAGCTATGCAATAGGCAATCGCGATACCACTAAAGCGTGAATTCCTGCCAATGGATCCTATTTGTAATGGATATTATGCAGAAAATGGCCACTGACGAGTGTGATGACATGAGATGCCTGTTGATGAAATAGAAATAACTAAATATATATATTTCCTTGTCGAGATGAATCTAGTTGACAAATCCAGAGATACATGCAGTTTTCAGGACTAAATCGTTTGTTGAGTAATTTTGGTTCTTTGCTGAGAAATCTAGTCAATATCAATCTTTAATTCTTATTACCTGTTGTAGAGTTGTATTCCGTGTTCAAAACTCCAGAGCTCCAGACATCAAAGAGGAGCGTTTTTATTATAGTTATTAGATGTATAGTTACTTTTACTGGAAGAGCTATATAATTCTCACCGCTCCCTCGACAAGACACTCTGACACAGCCGGAACAACAAGATGGCGATACATATGCTAAGCTGAACGAAGGTAAATCGGGAAGGTAAGTAAATTTGACGATAAAAATACTGGTTATGTTTCAGCCATCGATCGTTAAAAATATCACCAGAATTTTCTAAAGATATCAAAGATTCTTTTCATAACTGTTGCGACATTTCCTTGATTCAATAATACTTCATGAATAATCAGCAAAGTTTGATGTGGACTTTTCTATATGAATCAGATAGCAGACGAAATGCGTACCGATTTATCAAGAAATAGTCCCTAAAGAAAACAGCCATATCGGCACATATAACATAATAACATAAGCAGGGTGACTAACGTCACAGGAGCTACGAAGTATGGTAGGCATTAGGACTCCGACGCGAACTGAACTCTTGGAAATCCCCACCCCCAGTTGAAATCCTGCCTACATTAAGATGGGCACTGCCCAAGTCAGAATCACCAGTGATTTTCATCAAAAATCACCATAAATTTTCATCAAACGTAGGTCAGCTCAGAACTTGGTGGTAACAGTCCCCTAATGTACCTTCATGCTAAAAATCACGGTTCTAATGTCAACGGTTCTCCTTACTTTGCCGACGAAAGGATTCGGATGGACTGACTCATTACCGGACAATTTGCAAATGAGAGCCTACTTCGTAGGAATATAATGAACTTCAGTAAATCTTTAAATCACAATAAACAGCTTTAAGAAGCATAAACGAGCTGGTGGTATACAAGGTCATGCGTCAAGGTCACATTTCGTAAATACAAACAACATGGCCACTTCTTTGATCAGGAGCAGGCAAGCGTAATGAAAATATTATCAACTGCACAAGGTAAGTTAATCTTATTTACAACAGACAGTATATACATGAGCAGTGTGACTAACGTCACAGGACCTACGAAGTAGAGTAGGCATTAGGACTCGATCGCATTTTCATTGAGATATGATGTGACCCTCCCCTACGGTACGTTTCATCATAATATGGTACATGTACAACCTTCCATAACAGCCATAGGTTCTCTTTATAACATGCCTTTTGTGAGATTGAGCAAGATTATATTCTGGGTATTTATATATTTACATCGATGTGTTCGTGCCACAAAAAATGAAAGTATATTGGTGAATGTTCTGGTCATTTAGTGATCCGGCCCTGGTACATCAAGCAGTTGAATAGACTCGGAGTTAAACACATTAATACTGGGTTTCACCAGCCTCCGTCTATAAATAGTTCGCTCAGCTGTATTGAGGTCGCTGTCCTCAGATCTTGCGGTTGAATCCAACAGCGAGAGAGCACCAGGCATGCCAGGGCTGTTCCCAAATTCCATGGTGTCATGTTTCCCTCGCTTAAATGATCGGACTTTTCTCCGTATGATCTATAACAATATACTGGTGTTAATTATAAATCTAATTTTAATCAGAATTATTTCAGATCAGAACTAGCTGGTAACAATGCCCTAATGCTCGTTCATGCCAAAAATCAAGGTTATAATGTCAACGGTTCTCCTTATTTTGCCGACGAAAGGATTCGGATGGACTGACTGACTCACTCATTACCGGACAATTTGCGATCTGTAGCCTACTTCGTAGGAATATTATGTTAATACATTTAAATCCACCCCCAAAGCAGTTGTTTTACGCCATTTACTACCCCCAAAAACCACAGTTTCATGTTATGTCAAAAGTGTGCACAACAACAGCAACATTCAGAGTGCGACAACCTGGCAGGGTGTGACAACTTATACAATATCCCTCCAAGGGTATTACAGTATAATACAGATCAGGCTGTATTTGCATCAGGTTGACTGGGAATGAATAAATCAAAGAAAAAAATCCCAAACAAGCCAATGCTATTGGAAAAGCTAAAAGGAAAGCTAAAATCGATGTATTAAGCCCAACTTGAGTCTTGTTGCATAATGGTTTCAATATTTGACCTATTCTGTAGCTTAATGTTGTTCAGCGCTTCAAAATAACCATGGGTTAATGACACCTTGTCCAGGTGATTGATATATCACACCCGATACGAAGACATCTGCCAGAAGCATAGAGCTCGAGATCTCCAATTTCCACCAATTGCCATATGTTTGCCGAATGCCGATCGGGGTACAGTGGGACATGGGGCACAGCGGGGCAAGCCATCAAACTACTATGTTAAGTACAGGAATCACACGACATTATTATCGGCAGAAAGCTACTACTCCCATACAACACCTATATTGATTGTAAGTAAAAACTATCAGTGGTAAAAAAAAAGGGCAAAACAAATATTTTTGAACAGCTCCAGTAAATTTTCATGACTGAGCATGACATTTTATTATGCCAAGTTCTCTGCGGAGCTTCATCACAGTTTTGATACGACTGGACAATTTACAATTTAATTGAATCGATTTATTATCTCAGATGTATGTATTAGTTTTTTCACATAACGGAATATGTTATACACCCAGGGCGGACTGGAACACTGTTGTCGGGGCGCACTGGGACCATAGTAAAATCTACTTTCATCATAAAATGTTTTTCCAAATGCATTATTTTGTTTTCTAGGTATTAGGAAGATTTTTGTTTGTCATTTAGGAAGTGATCGTTTAACAGTATTTTCGTTATTTTGGGATGACACTCTTAGTATAGCACAGATTCTAGTGCAGAAAATTGGTCGAGTCCTGAGCGGGATTCAAACCAGCGACCCACAGTGTAAGGCCATTTGCTTTGTTTTTTCAATCGCCAGCACTATATGTCGGCGATCTAACCCACTCGGCCAATAAGAGGTAGTAGACCGGCAGTCTTTTTCCCTGCGGCACGCAGGTATACGGGAGACTCGCGTTGTTGTCGTTCTTGTTCTTCTTCTTTCTTTTTGAAATACGCATGCGCAAAGAGTGTGCTCTGCCACACTTTTCAACCTTCTGAGATATTCGGTGGAATGAAGTATTGCTTTGTTGATCTCCGTTCTGACGTCAATTCTCTTACGTCAAGACATAGGAAACTAAGCGACGATTGACGCATCAGTCATTGTGTTCAGTTTCACAGAACAGTATGTATATATGAGTTAAGATACTTGAATTGCTTATTTACCAAAGAAAATGTGCTGCTGCCTAGTGGTTCAACTAATTTGCATACAGTCATAGCCGACTGTCTTAATGAGTAGAAAAATAAGTTGACTACTTCTAGTACTCGTTTTATCTACCCATTATAGATTCTACGAATTGGTAATTCGGAGACAAGTAACGCATTGTCATTATTGATTAATAATAAATAATACTTGGTATCGAATTATAGATCATGCATCATATTAGCAAACACAACAAGTACATTTCAAAAATAAAGGAAACAACTCACAAACTTTCGCCGAAAAAAAAAAAAAAAATAGAAATGGTAATTTGATATGATGTTACCTTTCGCCCCTAAGCAATTTGCATATCTGGAAATATGTTTTGAAAAAAAGAATAATTTAGCCCACTATGACAATCGAAACAACGACCCTCCAATCCGTGGAGTGGCGCTTAACGTCTTTAGCTATGCCGACTCATTGATAATACTCAAAACTGAATTTATGCGCAACTGAAAATTTAGTATTTAAGCGTCACGAAAGAGAAAGAATAATTTAACCGTCAACGAGAATCGAACCCACGACCCCTCCAATCCATGGAGTTGCTCTTACCCTCTGAGATATGCCGGTTCATATTATTCCCGTTAATCATCACAATGAACATTAACTGGTAACGCAATGTACGCAAATCTATGACAATTTGATATAGAGCTGCATGTTCAATTGTTTCAGCATATCTACGTCTGTTGGAAGATGAGACAATCCTGTGCGCGAGCAATACATCATAGTTGTCCAGTGAGTTATACTGTGCACTTTTGGTTACGAGCATGGAATTTGGCACAAACCTCGGGACACAACCTCGCTACCCTCATTCTCGCAAGCCAGGGACTTGCTTCGCTGGTATTGATGTCCCCGTCTTCTTTGGCTCTTTAGATTAGCATTACCTCTTTAAATTCAATCACTACCATGAATTCTATAATTATGTGTATCAGCAGACAATGGGCAGAAACATATTGCATTTGACGTCATTCTCTCAAGTCAGAGCCCATTTCTGCTAGAATTTACTGGTTTTGCACTTTTGCACAATTTACATTACTTTGTCAATCAGATTCACGAAATGAATTACGTCATATACTAGCAGATACTAACCATAAAAGCGATCTATTTGTCCTCATGCTCCCAAGCTAGGTCCTTGACTTAGATTGACCTATTTTGAGGAGTCACTGGGTCAAAATTGTTCGTTTTGTCACCTATTGATTTTTATACGCCCGCTAAAAGGCGGACGTATCATGTGATGGCGGTTTCCATCCGTGTGTGTATCCGTCCGTCCGTCTGTCCGTTTCTCGTGTCCGGTCTATATTTGGGACAGTTTTCTATCTACAGTTCTAATTTTTGGAGAGTGGATACCCTACGGGGAGACGATGTGTCGCGTACCAAAATGAAGGCCAAGGTCAGAGGTCAAAGGCCACTGTCCTAAAAAACAGGAAATCACTGAAGTGTTCGTGTCCGGTCTATATTTGTGAACGTTTTCTATCCACAGTTGCAATTTTTTGTGGGTGGATACGCTAGGTGGAGACGATGTGTCGTGTACCAAAATTGAGGTCGAGGTCAGAGGTCAAAGGTCACTGTTGCCTAAAATCAGGAAATCATTGATCATTGACAGTTTTTACCCCTCGGGCAGATTCTGCCCGAGCGGTATTGTCGTTGCCTCCGTCGTCCGTCTCTCCATCCGTCCGTCTGTCCGTCTGTCCATCATATCATTGTAAACACATTATCTCAAAAAGTCCTTCACTTACAACAATGAAACTTCATACAGTTATTTAATACAGCCAGTACCAGAAGCCTATTGAAAGTCGGTGCCATTGGATGTGTTTTTCAGGAGTTATGCCCCTTTATACATGTCTGTCTGTTTTTATCCTTGTAAACACATTATCTCAAAAAGTCCTTCACTCACAACAATGAAACTTCATACAGTTGTTTAATACAGCCAGTACCAGAAGCCTATTGAAAGTCGGTGTAATCGGATGTGTTTTTCAGGAGTTCTGCCCCTTTATACATGTCTGTTGGTCCATATCCTTGTAAACACATTATCTCAAAAAGTCCTTCACTCACAACAATGAAACTTAATACAGTTGTTTAATACAGCCAGTACCAGAAGCCTATTGAAAGTCGGTGCCATGGGATGTGTTTTTCAGGAGTTCACATACAGGTAAAATTATGCCCACCCCAAATATGTGAGTTGTTGGGGTCAGAAACATTATTTCCACAATTGCTCTGGGCCCGGCCCCGGCCCGAGGGGTCCCGATCGCGACAGCCACATGTCTATAAACAGTTCTAATTTTTGGTGAGTGGATGCCCTAGGGGGGAACGATGTGTTGCATACCAAATGTAGGTCGAGGTCAGAGGTCAAAGGTCAGTGTGACCGAAAAATCAGGAAATCATTAAAAATTTCTACTTTTTATACGCCCGCCAAAAGGCGGACGTATTATGTGATGGCGGTTTCCGTCCGTCTGTCCGTCTGTCCGTCCCCCGTGTCCGGTCTATATCTGGGACAGTTTTCTATCTGCAGTTCTAATTTTTGGTGAGTCGATACCCTACAGGGAGACGATGTGTCGCGTACCAAATGAAGGTCAAGGTCAGAGGTCAAAGGTCACTGGCCTAAAAAACAGGAAATCACTGAAGTGTTCGTGTCCGGTCTATATCTGTGAACGTTTTCTATCGACAGTTGCAATTTTTTGTGAGTGGATATGCTACGTGGAGACGATGTGTCGCGTACCAAAATTGAGGTCGATGTCAGAGGTCAAAGGTCACTGTTGCCTAAAATCAGGAAATCACTGATCATTGACAGTTTTCTATCTACAGTTCTAATTTTTGGTGAGTGAATGCCCTAGGGGGGAATGATGTGTTGCATACCAAACGTAGGTCGAGGTCAGAGGTCAAAGGTCAGAGAGACCGAAAAATCAGGAAATCATAAAAAAATTCTAATTTTTTGTGAGTGGATTTAGTAGGGGGAAATGAAGTGTCGCATACCAAAATATAGGTCAAGGTCACTGTGACCCAAAAATCAGGAAATAATTAAAAAAAAAAATTTGTGTCAGTAGATACATTAGGGGGACACGATGTGTCACATACCAAAATGTAGGTCACTGTGACCCCAAAATCGTGAAATTGTTAAAAATCATGATTTTTGTGTCCATTGAGAAATTATGGGGAGATGGTTTGTCATGTACCAAAATTTAGGTCAAGGTCAATAGTCAAGGTCACTGACCCCAGAATCAAGAAATCTTTGAAAATTATTACTTTTTTTTGTCAGATACATTAGGGGAACATGATGTGTCACGTACCAAAATGTAGGTCAAGGCCGAACGTCAAGGTCACTGTGACCCCCAAAATCATGAAATTCATAAAAATCATGATTTTTTGTGCCCATTGATACATTGACAGAAGACGATGTGTCGTGTACCAAAATTTAAGTCAAAGGTCAAGGTCACTGACCCCAAAATCAGGAAATCATTGAGTCACATTTTCATATGCCTGTCGAAGACGAGGTCATGTAATGCGATGTTTCATTCTGTCCATTCATCCATTAACATTTGTTGTCCATGCGATATCTCTACTTTCAAGGTATGGAATGGTATAAAATATCTTACTCGCATGGCGAAGAGGAGCCATGCATCAATTTGTCAAAGGTCAAGGTCACAGTCCCCCAAAACTGAATCAAGTTTAGCTGACTATATGTGATAGGTTGGAATATTCAGAGTTCTCTCCCCTACATGTATATGGTATTTGTCCTGTGGAGTTGTCTGCCGTGTTTGAAACAGCTACATTTAGCTAAACTGTTGTGAAATAAAAATCATACATTTACTAATTTAACGGGGAGAGGGGTCCTTTATGAACTTCTTTCCTGTTTATCAACTCAAGAACAAAGGTTTACTCCATCAGTTTCTTCTTCCTTCATGAAAAATTCTCTCGTCTGAAAGAAATCCATTTGCAGGAAAACTACTATTTACTTGTGTTTGTCAATTTCATTGTGGGATATGTGAGCTCTCGGTTCTTGCTCCAAGGTCACCTAGTTTCCAAGAGTTAAGCTCATTTTAGTTTATCATTCAATTTTAGATGTAATATATGTTACATTCTCAAAAGCACAAAATTGTAGACCTTTCTCTGGATTGCTAGCTACCAACTGGAATCAAGGCTATTAAATAACCTTGAAATTTGGACCAATGTAATTCCAGATATACGGGCGTATATTGAAGCCCCTTGGGCTCTTGTTCAATTTTAGATGTGATATATGTTACATTCTCAGAAGCACAAAATTGCAGACCTTTCTCTGGATTGAAGCCCCTTGGGCTCTTGTTTGTAAGTGGATTCAATAGGGGGAAATGAGGTGTCGCATACCAGAATATAGGTGAAGGTCAAAGGTCACTGTGACCCAAAAATCAGGAAATTATTAAAAATAACATTTCTTTGTGTGAGTAGATACATTAGGGGGACACAATGTGTCACATATCAAAATGTAGGTCAAGGTCAAGATCACTGTGACCCCAAAATGATGAAATTGTTAAAAATCATGATTTTTTGAGTCCATTGAGAAATTACAGGTAGCCGTTTTGTCATGTACCAAAATTTAGATCCAGGTCAATAGTCAAGATCACTGTGACACCAGAATCAAGGTCAAAGGTCAGTGTGACCTAAAAATCAGGAAATCATTAAAAATTACTAATATTTGGTGAGTGGATTCAATAGGGGGAAAGGAAGTGTCGCATACCAAAAATTAGGGCAAGGTCAAAGGTCACCGTGACCCCAAAATCAGGAAATTATTAAAAATAACATTTTTGGGGTCAGTAGATACATTAGGGGGACATAATGTGTCACATACCAAAATGTAGCTCAAGGTCAAAGGACAAGGTCACTGTGACTGTGACCCCAAAATCGTGAAATTGTTAAAAATCAAGATTTGTTGTGTCCATTGAGAAATTACGGGGAGAAGGTTTGTCATGTACCAAAATTACGTCCGTAGATTCATTAGGGGGACATGGTGGGTCACGTACCAAAATGTAGGTCAAGGCCGAACGTCATGGTCACTGTGACCCCCAAAATCATGAAATTCATAAAAATCATGATTTTTGTCCATTGATACATTGACGGAAGACGAGGTTTCGTGTACCAAAATTTAGGTCAAGGTCAAAGATAAAGATAACTGTGATCCCAAAATCAGGAAGTCACATTTTCATATGCCTGTCGAAGACGAGGTCATGTAATGCGATGTTGAGTTCTGTCCATTTATCCATTAACATTTGTTGTCCATGCGATATCTCTAGTTTCAAGGTATGGAATGGTATCAAATACCTTTCTCGCATGGCGAAGAGGAGCCATACATCAATTTGCCAAACGTCAAGGTCACAGTCTTCCAAAACTGAATCAAGTTTAGCTGACTGTATGTGTTAGGTTGGAATATTCAGAGTTCTCTCCCCTACATGTATATGGCATGTGTGCTGTGGAGTTGTCTCCCGTGTTTGAAACAGCTACGTTTAGCTAAACTGTTGTGAAATAAAAAGCATACATTTACTAATTTAACAGGGAGAGGGGTCCTTTATGAACTTCATACCTGTTTATCAACTCAAGAACAAAGGTTTACCTCATCACTTTCTTCTTCTTTCATGAAAAATTCTCTCGTCTGAAAGAAATCCATTTGCAGGAAAACTACCATTTTCTTGTGTTTGACTATTGTCGATTTCAGTGAGGGATATGTGAGCTCTCGTTAATACTTGCTCCAAGTTCAACTAGTTTCCAAGAGTTAAGCTCATTTTAGTTTATCATTCAATTTTAGATGTGATATATGTTACATTCTCAGAAGCACAAAATTGTAGACCTTTCTCTGGATTGCTAGCTACCAATTAGAATCAAGGCTATTAAACAACCTTTTAATTTGGACCAATGTAATTCCAGATATACGGGCGTATATATTGAAGCCCCTTGGGCTCTTGTTAATTATCGTAACTCAAGAACGATTATGCCTAGGCTAAAAATGACCTTACACTGAACACATACTTGAGCTTGAACCAAAATTGGCATTGGCGTATTGTCATCATGTGTGTATGTACATAATATATCCATCCATCCATGTCAATCATTACCACCATGTCTCAATGATATACAAGAGTAATAAACAATCATTTTCGTCACCAATTTCTTGTTGCGATCAAATACTTGTTCTTCAACAAGGGCATTATTTTAATATCCCCAAGGCCCAGGGGCTGTCAGTGCTTTGCTATAGGTTCATGTTGGATTTGTAAAACTCAATGGCTGAACCGAGTGTTTTTTTAAACTTGCAGGTTGGCATACACGATACTTGAGCCAAGACATCGTCAACGCGATCAATGTGACTCCGTCTATCAATTCGGTATAGACCAGTCAAAATCGTCGGATTTTGAATGGGGAAAGTGAACATATATATATGGTATCGAACCTATGACACAATACCTAAAATTGTGGGTACGAAGTCGAAAATTACTAGCAGTTGGCACTGTATTTCTACAACAAATATTGGCACAAATCACGTGGATCTCTCATCAATACATAATATGGGTTAAGACGTTTCCGGTTTTGATAATCCTAATATTCAGTTGCCAATAAGACCATCTTTTTTTTTCTAACGTGACTGAATAAGTGCTCATTAGAAGACCACCCCTCTCTGCTGATATGTCTTTCAATGTATTACTGCCACAGCCCCAGGTTTTGACTACAATGTAGTCATATTTCACTTGTTTGTGCTATACTTAGATAGTGTAATCCCAAAAAAATGAAAAAAATACTGTTATACGATCACTTTCTAAATGACAAAAAATATCTTTCTATGTATTCAGCTATGGGAGCTGTGTCATAACGACCATCAGAGGGGTACTGTATGTTCGCTTTCAAGACTACCGGTGTGGCGGATAAGAATGTCCTGGTGATTAGTGTCCCTCTTCATATCCTTTTCTATTACAAACAAGGACGGACACTTGAGAAAAGTGTCCTAGATGGGTTAGGAAATAAGAGCCGGACACTCGTAGCCACCGGACATTCTTAGCTTTCACACCGGTCTGCTACCTCCTATTTTTGTGGGAGGCCCATCAAATTTGATGAGTTTTACTAACAATTTCAAAGTCAGATGGGAATCACACAATTTTTGTTCTTCAAATTTGTCGTCTGATAAATATTTCATGTAACGCAGAGGTCTAAAATAGCAACTAACTTTGCCATCACTGTTGATCTGTCTAAACTATATGAAACATAATAGTATATGCTTGATTTAAAATATATTGTCACACGGTTTTTACCCCTCGGCCATTTTGGCCTCGTGGTATTGTCGTTGCCATGTACGTCCGTCCTTCCGTCCGTATGTCCGTACGTCCGTCCGTCCGTTAACGCATTTTAGGCAAAACCACTTGAGATACAACCACCAAATTTTCAACACTTATTTATCTAGTGCTAAGTCAGACGCCTATTGAAAGTGGCTTCCCTCGGCCCATATTTTACAGAGTTCTGCCCCTTCACAGATATATTAATTTCTATTTCTGTCCTATATGCCTGAATATAACCAACTATATCTGCAGAACTGTGTTTGGTATAGCTACTATATTTTGGAAACTTATTTATATTGTTGTATTCTACAAGCCAACAAAGGATTTCTCGCCTCAGCTTATGGAGTTATGCCCCTTTCAGATGTAATAATCTCCAATTTTGTTATCTGTAGCTGAATGTACAAGTTATATCTGCAGATCCGTGTTCAGTACAGCTTATTTGTCTCGGTTCTTATTTTACAGTAGTGCTAAGTCAGGCGCCTATCGAAAGTGGCCCATACTTTACAGAGTTATGCCCCTTTACTGATATAGTAATTTCTATTTCTGTCCTATATGCCTGAATGTAACCAACTATATCTGCAGAACTGTGTTTGGTATAGCTACTATATTTTGGAAACTTATTTATATTGTTGTATTCTACAAGCCAACAAAGGATTTCTCGCCTCAGCTTATGGAGTGATGCCCCTTTCAGATGTAATAATCTCCAATTTTGTTATCTGTAGCTGAATGTACAAGTTGAATCTGCAGATCCATGTTCGGTACAGCTTATTCGTCTCGGTTCTTATTTTACAGAGTGCTAAGTCAGATGCCTATCGAAAGTGGCTCCCCTCGACCCATATTTTACAGAGTTATACCCCTTTACAGATATATAATTTTTCTATTTCTGTCCTATATGCCTGAATGTAACCAACTACCGGTATATCTTGATCATCCCACATAGAACTATCTCTTCCCCAATTCACACTACACATGGGTCACAATCACTTGGGGAAAGCCGAGGGGTTTTGATTAGATCAATCTCATGTTTACTTTTCATAATGTAATTCTGGAGAAAAGAATAACATATTTTAGAATCGTTTGTATGATTATGACGTACTAAATATTAGTTATAGCTAGATCATAGAAAGCAATAATAATACAGGAAAATAATACAGGAGATTTTAGCAAGAAAGTGAAAAATGTCACAATGTGCCTTGTCATGTGGACAAACTTACAATCATGAGCTGAAATATCATCAGCATCTTGATATATAATGTGCATGTAAATTATATTTTCAGTTTTTGGAAGACTGCCTAGGCGATGAATGTATCGGTCTTATCCTCGGCGCGTTAGGCACGTTAGGCACGAGGAATGGAAAGCTGTATGATGTGTAAATTTTGATATTTTCACATAGATGAAAGGCTGTCTAGGCGATGCAATGTATCGGTCTTACCCTCGGCACGTTAGGCACGAGGATTAGAAAGCCGTATGATATGTATTTTATAATATTTTCAGATTTCTGAGTCGGTCTTATCCTCGGCACGTTAGGCACGTTATCACGGGGATTAGAAAGCTGTATGATGTGTATATTATGATATTTTCAGATTTCTGGAAGGCTGTCGACTCCAGGCGACGGAATGTATCGGTCTTATCCTCGGCACGTTAGGCACGTTATCACGAGGATTAGAAAGCTCTATGATATGTAAATTATGATATTTTCAGATTTCTGGAAGGCTGTCCAGGCGATTGAATGTATCGGTCTTATCCTTGGCACGTTAGGCACGTTATCACGAGGATTAGAAAGCTCTATGATATGTATATTATGATATTTTCAGATTTCTGGAAGGCTGTCCAGGCGATGGAATGTATCGGTCTTACCTTCGGCACGTTAGGCACGTTATCACGAGGATTAGAAAGCTGTATGATGTGTATATTATGATATTTTCAGATTTCTGGAAGGCTGTCCAGGCGATGGATTGTATCGGTCTTACCTTCGGCACGTTAGGCACGTTATCACGAGGATTAGAAAGCTGTATGATGTGTATATTATGATATTTTCAGATTTTTGGAAGGCTGTCCAGGCGATGGATTGTATCGGTCTTACCTTCGGCACGTTAGGCACGTTATCACGAGGATTAGAAAGCTGTATAATGTGTATATTATGATATTTTCAGATTTTTGGAAGGCTGTCCAGGCGATGGAATGTATCGGTCTTACCTTCGGCACGTTAGGCACGTTATCACGAGGATTAGAAAGCTGTATGATGTGTATATTATGATATTTTCAGATTTCTGGAAGGCTGTCCAGGCGATGGAATGTATCGGTCTTACCTTCGGCACGTTAGGCACGTTATCACGAGGATTAGAAAGCTGTATGATGTGTATATTATGATATTTTCAGATTTCTGGAAGGCTGTCCAGGCGATGGAATGTATCGGTCTTACCTTCGGCACGTTAGGCACGTTATCACGAGGATTAGAAAGCTGTATGATGTGTATATTATGATATTTTCAGATTTCTGGAAGGCTGTCCAGGCGATGGAATGTATCGGTCTTACCTTCGGCACGTTAGGCACGTTATCACGAGGATTAGAAAGCTGTATAATGTGTATATTATGATATTTTCAGATTTTTGGAAGGCTGTCCAGGCGATGGAATGTATCGGTCTTACCTTCGGCACGTTAGGCACGTTATCACGAGGATTAGAAAGCTGTATAATGTGTATATTATGATATTTTCAGATTTTTGGAAGGCTGTCCAGGCGATGGAATGTATCGGTCTTACCTTCGGCACGTTAGGCACGTTATCACGAGGATTAGAAAGCTGTATAATGTGTATATTATGATATTTTCAGATTCTTGGAAGGCTGTCCAGGCGATGGAATGTATCGGTATTTTCTTACCTTCGGTCACGTTAGGCACGTTATCACGAGGATTAGAAAGCTGTATGATGTGTATATTATGATATTTTCAGATTTCTGGAAGGCTGTCCAGGCGATGGAATGTATCGGTCTTACCTTCGGCACGTTAGGCACGTTATCACGAGGATTAGAAAGCTGTATAATGTGTATATTATGATATTTTCAGATTTTTGGAAGGCTGTCCAGGCGATGGAATGTATCGGTCTTACCTTCGGCACGTTAGGCACGTTATCACGAGGATTAGAAAGCTGTATAATGTGTATATTATGATATTTTCAGATTTCTGGAAGGCTGTCAGGCGATGGAATGTATCGGTCTTACCTCGGCACGTTAGGCACGTTATCACGAGGATTAGAAAGCTGTATGGTGTGTAAATTATGATATTTTCAGATTTCTGGAAGGCTGTACAGGCGACGGAATGTATCGGTCTTATCCTCGGCACGTTAGGCACGTTATCACGACGATTAGAAAGCTGTATGATGTGTATATTATGATATTTTCAGATTTCTGGAAGGCTGTCCAGGCGATGGAATGTATCGGTCTTATCCTCGGCACGTTAGGCACGTTATCACGAGGATTAGAAAGCTGTATAATGTGTATATTATGATATTTTCAGATTTTTGGAAGGCTGTCCAGGCGATGGAATGTATCGGTCTTACCTTCGGCACGTTAGGCACGTTATCACGAGGATTAGAAAGCTGTATAATGTGTATATTATGATATTTTCAGATTTCTGGAAGGCTGTCCAGGCGATGGAATGTATCGGTCTTACCTTCGGCACGTTAGGCACGTTATCACGAGGATTAGAAAGCTGTATAATGTGTATATTATGATATTTTCAGATTTCTGGAAGGCTGTCCAGGCGATGGAATGTATCGGTCTTACCTTCGGCACGTTAGGCACGTTATCACGAGGATTAGAAAGCTGTATAATGTGTATATTATGATATTTTCAGATTTCTGGAAGGCTGTCCAGGCGATGGAATGTATCGGTCTTACCTTCGGCACGTTAGGCACGTTATCACGAGGATTAGAAAGCTGTATAATGTGTATATTATGATATTTTCAGATTTCTGGGAAGGCTGTCCAGGCGATGGAATGTATCGGTCTTACCTTCGGCACGTTAGGCACGTTATCACGAGGATTAGAAAGCTGTATAATGTGTATATTATGATATTTTCAGATTCTTGGAAGGCTGTCCAGGCGATGGAATGTATCGGTCTTACCTTCGGCACGTTAGGCACGTTATCACGAGGATTAGAAAGCTGTATAATGTGTATATTATGATATTTTCAGATTTTTGGAAGGCTGTCCAGGCGATGGAATGTATCGGTCTTACCTTCGGCACGTTAGGCACGTTATCACGAGGATTAGAAAGCTGTATAATGTGTATATTATGATATTTTCAGATTTCTGGAAGGCTGTCCAGGCGATGGAATGTATCGGTCTTACCTTCGGCACGTTAGGCACGTTATCACGAGGATTAGAAAGCTGTATAATGTGTATATTATGATATTTTCAGATTCTTGGAAGGCTGTCCAGGCGATGGAATGTATCGGTCTTACCTTCGGCACGTTAGGCACGTTATCACGAGGATTAGAAAGCTGTATAATGTGTATATTATGATATTTCAGATTTCTGGAAGGCTGTCCAGGCGATGGAATGTATCGGTCTTACCTTCGGCACGTTAGGCACGTTATCACGAGGATTAGAAAGCTGTATAATGTGTATATTATGATATTTTCAGATTCTTGGAAGGCTGTCCAGGCGATGGAATGTATCGGTCTTACCTTCGGCACGTTAGGCACGTTATCACGAGGATTAGAAAGCTGTATAATGTGTATATTATGATATTTTCAGATTCTTGGAAGGCTGTCCAGGCGATGGAATGTATCGGTCTTACCTTCGGCACGTTAGGCACGTTATCACGAGGATTAGAAAGCTGTATAATGTGTATATTATGATATTTTCAGATTCTTGGAAGGCTGTCCAGGCGATGGAATGTATCGGTCTTATCCTCGGCATCATCTCTCTCATTCTCCTCATCCTCTATCTATTCGTCAGCCAGTTCCAAGGAAAGAAGAACATCGTACTCTACTCCCTCCTAGCCGCCATTGCAGCAGGTGAGACGGGTTGTCACTGTCAGCTCGAGGCCAGTACGAGTTGGCATTTCAATTTTATACTTCCCTTGTTTAGAATTATGTTTAATCCTATTGGAAACGAACTATTGGTTTATCAGATTGTTGTGCGCAGTCGATTATATATAGTCAGAAGTTAAAATACAGATATTATGAACTTCTGATATAGTCGAATGGGCATTTGTATTTGTATGCTTGATCTGTCCTTCAGTCCGATGGTCACATTGTTATCCTTGTCCGGACATTATCTCGAGTTAAACTTTACCCATCTTCATGAAAGTTCACATGCGATTGTGTTACCCATGTGAATTCGAAGAAGCCTATTGATTACAGAGGTTGAAACTCAAGGTAACTGACATGGTACCGTACCCAGATACCATATTGTGAGGAATACTTCACAGATCTTCATGGGAGTTCACAGATATGTTGCCCATGTCACAAAAACGTGGCCAAAGTATTTGGGGATTTTAAGGTCAAATGTCAAAATCATTTCGTGATCCGAAACGCTAGACATACCATAAACTAGTACATGTGTGTAGCATAGTTTAAAAGAGAAATGTAGACATTTAAACTATAATTTTGAATTGATAGACGAGGGGGAACAACTCTTGACATATTACCAGTGTATTAGGCTGAAGTGAAACACCGGTCCAGTGAGAAATGGAAAGCTGAGAGCTGTTTTTCAGTACGCTGCAGCTGAATCTGATCATAACCGGCTATAACATATAACATCGACTGTGTCACGATCTCATCAGTTATAACCGGTTATTACATAACGTAGACTAGCCCACTGTTTGATAATATATATGGCGAAAACCAAACGTAGATAGCGCGACCTGCTCAGGTAACGGGTCGTCATTTATGATGGAATTGACGTGGACAGTAGTATATAAAGCTTGAATCTGGTCTGATTTTTTGCTGTGGAGGGAAATCCGGCGTAAAATGCGTAGGGGACATTGGCGGGAAAGCTATAGGGAAATGAGGGGTGTAATATTATAGGTATGAGGAGGATATCAAATGTTATAACCATAGTTGTAGCGAGAGATATGCATAGTAATACATGGAGGGAGATGACTTGGGGGTCCAAGCGCCATGTTATATGTGTAGGCCAGGTTTTAGGTATGGGGGGGGGGGGGGGGGTCTGTGGATGACGTCACATCCATTAGCCAGTGAGAATGGCATGTTTAGTACGAAAATCAACGAGCCAATCACCAGCCTACCCTTGAAGTGACTATTCTGATTTGGGGATAATTTTGCAGAACATTTCGAGATAGCTTCTAGGTTATAATCCCCATGCATAGTCATAAAGCCACGGGAACATTGTCATAACAACCCCCAAGACATTTCTCGAGAATAATATGAATCAAAACAGTTATGCACACTTAATAAATCCTTACAGCTTCATGTTTAATTATATGGAGTTTAATTTCTACTTCCAACTAAAAACTTTTGTTTTTATCTTCTCTCCCTCAATCAGAATAATCACTCCAAGTGTAGACTGGTGATTGGCTTGCTGCTTTTCGCACTAAACATGACATTCTCATTGGTTAATCGATGTGACGTCCGCCGCAGACACGCCCACTTTTCCCCCTATACCTACAACGTGGCCCATATTTATAACATGGCGCTTGGACCCCCGAGTCATCTCCCTTCAGGTATCCATGTATTACCATGCATATCTCTCCCTACAACTATGGCTGTAACCTTTGATATCCTCCCTATATCTATAACATTACACTCCAGGGGCCGCGAAGCAGGGGGGGGAGGGGTCGGGACTGGAGGGGGGGGGCCACTTTTTGGAACCGCAATGTTATAAGTCCTATCTTAGATAGCACCAGTCCAACCTCTCCCCCGGTTTCAAATGTGCTCCGCAGCTCCTGTATGCCTTTCCCGCCAATTTTCCCCTACGTATTTTACGCCGAATTTCCCTTCCCCACAAAAAAATCCGACCAGATTTACGCTTTATATACTACTACAGTCGCTCGATCTGAACACATACATGGGTTATATAACATGGGCTGATGCACTCCCTGACCAGATATGACCGGTGATCCACAGTGATGGTCTATAGCCTAAGTTAACGTCGATTGTCGTACTATCTGAGCAGATATGACCGGTGATCCACTATGATGGGCTACAAGTTAAGGTCGATTGTCGCACTATCTGAGCAGATATGACAGGTGATCCACTATGATGGGCGATGAGTTAACGTCGATTGTCGCACTGTCTGAGTAGATATGACCGGTGATCCACCATGATGAGTGAACAGTTAACGTTCATTTTCGCACTGTCTGAGAAGGTATGACCGGTGATCCACTATGATGGGCTGTAAGTTAACGTCGATTGTCGCACTATCTGAGCAGATATGACCGGTGATCAGTTATGATGGACTATAAGTTAACGTCGATTGTCGCACTATCTGAGCAGATATAACCGGTGATCAGCTATGACAAGTTAACGTCGATTATCGCACTATCTGAGCAAGTGTGATGGGTTATACAATTCTACTTTCGTTATTATTTCCAGGTGTGTTCATCCTCATCGGAATCATCATATGGGGGGTTGGCTATCCTTCTTCTCAGCTCGGCTGGTCGTTTGCGCTGACCTGTGTCGGTGGGATCTTCATCTTCTTTGCCGGCCTAATGCTGATTCCAGAGAAGAAACCTGGGGTGCTATAAACGTGCCCGAGCGGTCAATCCGACGAAGTGATCTATACATGTGGAATGCTGAAGAGTTAACTATGAGGTCTCTTCAAATACGTAGAAAGTTAAACTATCACGGTGAAAAACAACTTCTGTGAAAAAGTATCCAGAAAGACGTGTTTAGGACTTCCATCGGTGGAGAATATATAATTGTTGTTAAACTTACGATTCGTCGAATGCTAATAAGCCTATGTTATAGTCAGGTCTTCTGTCTTTTTCCCACCAAGTTGTGTACCTTTTAAAGGATGTGTGACGTAAACATGGGAAAAATCCCTTGTGTGTGATTGTAATAAAGATATTTCTTCAAATAAGATATTTCTTGAAGTTTACATACTGAAATATTAACTTCGAAAAATTGCTATGGTCAATTGTATAAAAATGTGGATTTAATCTGCCCCATGACATATTTTGGTATTTTTTTTAGGCATATTTTGGGAGACACCTCCAACCAAAACCATTCCTGTGACTTCCCAAGAATCAAACTTCCTAATTTAATGTATGTCAATACAATTTTGACTTGAGGTGTCATATATTTTCTACAAGAGAAAATCCTCCCTACAGAAATTCCTAACAAATAAAAATAGGAGATGGAGGACATTCCTCCACTTTTAAACAATTGACCACCGGAAGTTTTCAAGTGTGATATTTCCGTATGTAAACTTCAAGAAACATTTGATTCGGCAGGTTTGGTGTTTGAAAAAAAAAAGTCATCGCAAACAAGGATTTTTCCCCATATTAACGCCACATATCCTTTCAGAACCATTACCTATAGCATAAGGAATACATTGTTGGGCTGGTATAACTGTTCTTCGGGGTTTCTTTGGGAAAGCGACTAATTCAATAAGAACTGAAAGATCCCAAACTAAAATATTGATCGAAGCAAAAGTCGAGCTCATACCGAAATCGTTTTTTTTTTTGTAAATTATGCTATGCGTTAACATCATCATGGCATGGCGAATTTTACATCTGAACATGGCAATTAGAAGCAAAATCCAAACACAACTGTTTTTTTTTTAGTTACGAGATGTATTTAGCAGCCTGGGGACTTCACTGTTGACTTACTGTGGTGTTTTAACATAAACGTTATAGTATATGCATGGGTTAGCTTCTGACAAAGTTAAATGTTCACATAAAACTATAATTCTTTCTTGTTAATTAATGTCTAGATATTCTCGTCTATTTTTTTAATTTTAATTAGTTTGAGTATTGTTATTTTAGCAAAATCTCATTCTAACTTGTCTTTTATTTGTAATATATCTAACCATCAAGGTATTGAGAGATTCAATAATCGACATTTATTAAAGCTGTAGCAGTGGCATTTACTTAAGAATTAGATGTTAAACTGATATCGAACGTATGATAAGACTGTAATACTCTGTGTTAAATCGTGCTGTTTCAGCTCTCTCCCCTCCAGCGATTGGCCAATCGACTCGCGCCATTTTAAATTAAGACGAGCGTTCTCATTGGATCACGATTTATAAGAGCCATCCGAATCTTCATACACAACCACGTGACTGTCTCATTTGACCCATGCATTCTCCCCACAGCGCATGCTTCATTTCACAGGCTCATTTATCATTCCTGTCTCCAATAGCGGAAGTTCACAACGTTTCTATGACGCTCACATACGCACGGTTCAGTTTGAATCCGGCCGAACAACTCCTTCAATTTGCACATGAACAAACTGCTTTTCATATGCTCTGTCCAGATAAACGGGGAAAATAATCTCCAGATAATTCCTTTTAACGCTAGGTCAACAGAGGTATTATGCAGACTTGAAAAGTTATCGAAATGTTCGGCAAACATCTACTGTACTATATATGATGTCACATCCGGCGATGTGCGCGTTGGCCCGAAATCCAGTCCAAAAACCTGACTGGTGGCTGGGGTATTATTAGATCCCCAGCGAGGTGGTTGTGACCCATGACGTAGCCCGGCATCGTTTTCGATCTAAAAATCTACCATCTCAAATTGTTGTTTTCGCTGCATCAGCCGGTAAATTGGCTCTCAGTAGGAGGGTCCAATACTATAGGCCGATGTATGATGCACATATGAGATATTCCTGCTTTGGATAGACTGCTCAATTGCGTGAAGCGCTTCTGTCATTAAACCAGCAGCTGTCAGTATTTACTGAGCATGAAGTCAGTTTTGCACCAGTACTCTAATAATCTGATTCAGACTCAGTATCCAGTATCAGTATCCTGCTCAGTATCAGTATCCTGCTCAGTATCAGTATCCTGGGCGCTCACGTTGTCAAGGCGAAAAGTGGAAAAGTGACGAGGCAGCACTCAAATACCGATCGCGAATTGTTGAGAGTTTTGAGATACCCATTGAAATTGGCCCTTCTCGAGGATGTTCTCAAATTCGATGCCACTATCACGCCATGTGGTTTTATTCGGATCTCATGTGAGTTCATTAAAAGGCTTTAACATAGCCGCATTTCAATTCCAGATAGTGGAAATGATCATCAGCCAAGGTCCATAAAGGATGCGAAAAACCTTGCTTCTAAACTCTAAATCTCAGGGAACGAAATGAGTAGCAAAAACAAAATTAATATATGCTGTATATTTTACTACCTGATTAGCGTTAGTTTGAATCTCCCTCCACTTGTCCTGGTGGGTTTAACATCTCGTGAGAGATTCAATCTACAGCACGATTCCCTTTCGATGGCGTCGAAGACTTGCAAACGTACGTTAAGAGGAAGGAACTTATATTTGCGATCTGTCCTGCTCAAATGCGAGTTGATAAACAAAACAATAGCTGATGTCGTAGGGGTATTTTGTTGTAGAGGTGATCCTTAGAATTCGTACTTTTCAGGATGAAAGTACTTATTCTCTTAATCATGATAGGACTCAAACACCAATTATGATATTCTTGACGAGCAGCCTTCACTATAATTGTAGTTACTGTTTCATTGTAGATGGTGTTGCATAACTTTGTGTTACCGATACCGGTACCATGTATATGCTGTTTTGTATGATCCAATCTGATTAAAAACATATTTAAAATAATGCTCTGTATTCGCCTTCCCGCGCTGATTGAGATCTGGGAACATCATGTACCATCTATGTTCAATCCACGACTTTTCCGAAGGGTATGTATACACATAATCTCCACCGTTCTTGTTTTTAAGTATAATTTCATTAGGCTAATATACTGCATGTGTCAGCGGAAACTAGATGGTCATTCGTTTGTAAAGTTTTGTGAATACAAAATCTTGAGTTTCACCTTTCTGTTCGTGTGAAGAGTTTATCTGCCTTTACATTGGGACTGAGTTTCGCCATCGGTCACCACCTCCCAGTCCATTCGAGAACATGTTAGGACTTGTCTTCTGCAAATTGAGGACGTCACGGGAAAATCCCGAGACAAGTTCCGACATGTTCAAACTTGTTCATTGCCCCTACACGTTCAGACTTGTTCAACGGAAGTCACGTTACCGGAAGCTGTGGAACCGGAGATGCGCCTTCACTCTCTTTTACGCCCATTAACGCCTAATCAAAACACATTAACGCCATGTTGTAACGCCTTAACGCAATCACACGCACATGCTTTGGTCCTTGACCCTTGATGAAAGCCGGAAGTGACGTCGTCGCACGCATGTCCATTCACCTGGTGGTGCCGCCCGGACCCTATAGCTTGTAAGCTACAGGATGCACCAGGGTACCGTCGGACATGCTTGCGATGACCTCACGTCTGGTGATGACGTCACGTTCATCAAGAGTCATTCCACTCGACCCCCCTGCGGCGTTTCGACAGCTCGCTGACTTACTTCCAGCCTAGATGAGCAAGAATTGCTGCCATCTCTCCTCTGGCGAGTCGCCTCTTCACTAGAGCTTCTGTCGTTTAGTTCCGTGGACATCTGCCCCATCATGGCGGTCACAGACATGCATAATGCAATGGTGGCAACACGTTTGTCGCCCATCTTTCGCTTCAAATCTTAGATGGAGAGCTCGTCTCCTGTGGGGGACGCCGATGTAGACAGTAATTTTTCAGCTCAAGTGTGGTCATGTCCGGAAGGTTATCTTCTTTGGCATAACCGTACCTAATCGTCAGGCGCCTACTCGTCTTTCCGACACTACGTCGTCTAGGGGTGGCGTTGGGGGAAGTTCACATCCAGCACTCAGTGACTCCTAATCGTGGTAGCTTGGTGCTGTAATCTTCAGCTGTTGGTGGTTGTCGGGTCTGGCTTCGTCTGATCATCCAGACTTGGTCCCCTTTCCATTGAATCCCAGGTGCGATCATTGAACCTTGACGTTGCAGAGTTCCAGAATGCAAGGCGGCCTGATCCCTATGTCCTCTACATCGTCTATGACCTGAAGTAATCAACCCAGGACAAATTGTCAGGCTGCCGAGAACAGACTCGGGCCCTGGTCTTGGTCAACGAGTTCAATTCAACATGTCACCGTGTCTGGATCGACGCGATAGGATACGAAGACCTGTATAGACAAGCAAGACAATAGTTAATATAAATAATAAACAATGTATCCAAATATGTTCCTTCACCATTCTGTAAAGATTGGGATTCCTACTCTAAGGAGAGTTAAGTTATCTTTGTCAAAATATAAATATATGTCTAAATATCCGCGAGGTCCCTAGACTAAGCGCCAGTAGCAGCGGCCAGGCCTCAGTCTCGTCCAGACTGGCTATTGTCTTGGTTTAGCTCATCGTCTTAGGGCTTCCTCCGGTCTGATCACTCAGGACTACACAAAACATCGCCATGTCTCCGGTACACGGAGTATCGTTGTTCGTTGTCGAATTCCCGGCTGGGGCTCAGTTTGCCTGTCCATGGCAATACCCAATATCTCTGCCTGGACAGGACAGTACCTGGATATTTCTGCCTGGTCACGGCAGTGCCCTGTCGTCGCTACCTGGTCGAGGCAGCAACCGATATCCCTGCCTGGTCTCTGCAGTAACTGGATAACAGTTAACGCCCGACTTCCCGGCTGGGGATCAGTTTGCCTGTACACGAAAAGTGGAAAAGTGACTATGCAGCACTCAAATACCGATCGCGAATTGTTGACAGTTTTGAGATACCCATTGAAATTGGCCCTTCTGGAGGATGTTCTCAATTTCGATGCCACTATCACGCCATGTGGTTTTATTCGGATCTAATGTTAGTTCATTAAATCTCAGGGAACGAAATGAGTAGCAAAAAACAAAACTAATATATGCTGTATATTTTACTACCTGATTAGCGTTAGGTTGAATCTCCCTCCACTTGCCCTGGTGGGTTTAACATCTCGCGAGAGATTCAATCTACAGCACGATTCCCTTTCGATGGCGTCGAAGACTTGCAGACCTACGTTAAGAGGAAGGAACTTATATTTGCGATGTCGTATGAGGTCTTATTTTGAAGCTCTCGTGAGGGAACATCCGCCTGGACTAGGGTGTCGTTCGTTTTCAACATTCTGCGCATGTGCAGACAGGGAATTGTGGGAAAAGGGTATAGAAATAGACGTTTTGGGGTCTAGGTAGACCCCTAGTGGACTGATTGGGTCGAGTGAGGTATGAAAGTGAAGCGTTCCTCCAGGGCCATTCAGTCATGGGTGGGTGCATGTAAATTGAGGATTTGTCCTGAAAATATAAAAAAGCGGAACACGGACTTTACCCCTACAATAGGGGAAAACTCCTATCAACCCCATCCCAAAGGGCTAATATCGGTCCCTGGCTTATCGGGGCCTGCTGAGAGAGGTAGGGTGGGAGAGTGGGTGTATGTAAAAGTTTCTCCAGAAAAAAAATATAAAAACCGGAACACGGACTTTACCCCTACAATAGCGGAAAACCCCTATCAACCCTGTCTAGTGGGGGGCGAATATCGGTCCCCGGGTTTATCGGGGTCTGGGTGCATGGGTGGGTGCATGTAAAATTAGGGTACTCATCTTACATCTGGGTTTTGTAGGTTACTGCGCAGGTCACGTGGTTTGGTGGGTCTGCGCAAGTGTGCGACGTCACTTCCGGTTTTCAGAATGACCAGAAAAAAAACCTCCGAACACAGAAGAGTTCCAATTTTTTCAACATCCAAGTTTTCCTGGGCTCGTGCCCTGGGTGAAGGGCGGCAGAACCCATAGAACAAATTACCAAACCTAACAATTAAGCGGAGGCAGACGATGATGCCATTGATTATCCGGCTAGACTCAGTCAGCCCAGTGACATGACCACCCGATCCTTTGATCTCACGTCATAAACTTTTTCTCCCTATAAATACGAGAGACAGTCAAATCTAGTACCATTCACGTACTGACCATGACGAAGCATATACTGTGGGCGTTTCTCAGCTTGACCCCGAGGTGTTCCTGCACGTCTATGCGGATAAGGTCGATATCATGGAGGAGGTGGGAGGCATCTGTGATGCAGACCCTACACAACCGTGCCCGGCTCACATTCGTCTGACCCGGGAGGGCTGGACCAAATTCAAACGGGTGTTGTCTGATCAACTGAACGGCGACCTCATCCACTTGTGTCACGATGTGTACATCCGACGCGGCCCTTCTTTGCTTAATTGGCTCGGCTAGATGGGGGTACAGTGCATTTTACCCTTCACCCTGTTCTATGGTCTGCATTGGAATATGCCGTGGCAGATGGGGATCAAGTGCTTACGGAGGAAGAGCGGTCATCAGACGAGTTGGACTGGTCATTTACCATGGACAATGTGCTGGCAGAAGCCAACGAAGAAAATCAGAAAGAAACTCCGGCCCAAGATATATCCGTTATAAATAAACGATAGAGCCAGGGTCCATCATCATTTGTCACCATGAAGAGCTGGGAGAAGGTGTTGGGTAACTTATACTACAGTCCAGACAGTCCGGCGGCCTATAGTGCATTGTCGACTCTCTATCGAGCGGCCAAACCCCAGGGGATACAACGTGCCCAAGTTCGACATTGGTTAAGAAAACAAGACACCTATACCTTACATCGAGCTGCCCGTCGTCATTTTCTACGGAACCGGGTCATCGTGGGAGGACTAGATGTCCAGTGGCAAGCGGATTTGGTCGATAGGAGCGCCTTTGCCAAACACAACGATGGGAATCGGTATATCTTGGCGTGCATCGATATCCTATCCAAGTATGCGTGGGTGGTACCCATCCGGACGAAAACGGGGGCGAATCTCATAGCGGCGTTCAAAGACATCTTCAAGACCGGGCGCAAACCTTTGTATTTGCAAACCGACGAAGGCACGGAATTCCTCAACAGACCGTTCCAACAGTTTCTGAAAGCCCAGAAGGTGTTCTTCCATACGTACAACGAGACCAAGGCTTCCGTGGTGGAAAGGTTCAACAGGACATTCAAAGGCCGCATGTATAAATATTTCACCTATAAGAATACAAGGCGGTACATCGATGTTCTCCCGAAACTTGTGAGGGGTTACAATCGAGCCTATCATCGGAGTATAGAGAGAGCGCCCATTACCGTGACCCAACGCAATGAAGCCCAAGTCCGGCGTGTCTTGTACCCCAGGCCATCGCAGCGAACGCCGAAGGCGGTGTACAAGGTTGGGGACCCTGTACGGATCAGTAAAGTCAAAGGTCAATTTGAGAAAAGTTACTTGCCCAACTGGAGCGATGAGCACTTCCTGATTAAACGGCGCCTACCCCAACAGCAGCGAGTCTATGAACTGGAAGATCTTCAAGGGGAACCGTTGCTAGGGACGTTTTACGAGATGGAATTACAGCCTGTCGTAAAAACACAGCAAGACTACTACACGGTGGAGCAGATTTTGAAAACGGAACGTCGACGTGGCAAACTGTTTCATTTCGTCAAATGGCAAGGCTGGCCCAGTTCCTTCAATTCCTGGGTCGCTGCCAACCAGGTGAAACGACTATAAAGCCAGACACCACTGCCGTCCTCCTTCATTCCACGTCCGCCCACAGTGCTATGGACAAACAGCAGCTGCCTCTGAACACAGCGTCCCCCAAAACGCGCAAAGCGCAAGTGGGCTTTGGGGTGATATTGCTAACCCTGCTGAGTGTGTTGTACGGCGGTGTATTTTACGACGTAGCCTATGTCAGCACGTTACTTAACCAATTGAGAACACCAGCCACCAGTGAAACCGGTCTACAGGTAGCACCAGTCAACCCCGTATCGAGCCCAGTCACCACCACACCCCGTGTACAAGCCACGTCGAGCTCCACACCAAGCTCCACACCTACACCAAGAACACCCACTACCTCTGAAGACCCACCGGATTTCATCCCTCACAGTGAACCGACAACGACGACCCACGTTGTACCCACCCCCATCATCATCCCTCGCAGTGAACAGACAACGACGACCGACGTTGTACCCACCACCACTCCAGTTCACTCGTACGAAATTTACAAGAGCGGGTTACCACGACAACGGATACACCTCGAACCATGGACCCCCGTTGGCAGCATCCCTTCACTTGCGTCATCGCAGGACCGACGGGTTCCGGCAAAACGCACTTCGTCAGGAAGCTCCTTCAACACGCCGACAGCATGATCACCCCACCCATTGCCGAGTCGTGTGGTGTTACGGAGAATGGCAGGAAGCGTATGCAGCAATGCCCCACATCACGTTCGTGGAAGGCCTACCCAACCTGGCCGATTTGGAACCCGACACCTTGGTGGTTCTGGATGATCTCATGGCGGAGACGGATGCGCGGGTCACCCAACTCTTTACCAAAGGCAGCCATCATCGACGGCTCAGCATCATCTACATTGTGCAGAATCTGTTCAGTAAAAACAAAGAACATCGGAACATCAGCTTAAATGCCCACTACCTGGTGGTCTTCAAAAACCCGAGAGATACCACTCAACTGCTGCACCTGGCCAGACAGATGTATCCCGGCCGCACACCGTTTGCGTTGGAAGCCTTCAAAGATGCGACAACCCCTCAGCACGGGTATATGCTCTTCGACCTCAAGCAAGCCACCCCCGAACATCTTCGACTACGGACCGGCATCTTTCCCTGAGAGGCCCACCACGTGTACATGCAAAAATAATGTAAACACACCCACAGTGGCGCCCCCAGCTGGGGTCTGCGTGTTTGATGATGGGGAATAATAAAAAGAATGAATACCACAGCAGGGTTGACTTTGTCTCTGAGGTAGATAAAAGGAGCAGAGTTGTGGGTTCTAGCATTAGTTGTACATGATGTCTGCGCGAGTACGGAAGCACGCTCCCACGCTCCGTGTATTGAAGACGGCCCCACCCGAGTTAGTCCGAACCATTGTACGCGGTGCGGACCCTGACCTTGTACGCTGTCTGTGCGAGATCGGGTACAACCTGTTAAAAGGCAACGTACCACTGACTCCGGCTCAGAAGACCAAGTTGGCCAAGCATAAGACAGGTCTCCGAACCTTAGTCCAGAAGCGGGTCCCTCAAACACAAAAGAAAAAGGTGTTACAGAAAGGCGGCTTTCTCGGGGCCATCTTAGCACCGTTGGCCGCTTCTGTGTTGGGTCCAGTATTGGGTGGACTCTTCGGCCGACAATGAACCACACGAAAAAAATGGTCCTCGTCGAACCACGGTTCCTTCAAAACCTCCAATCGCCCTACCCTGTCCCACCTACAGTGAACACCATAAACAGCCTCGATGGAGAGATGCAACAGATCTTACAGAGACCGGGGTTAAGCGACAGTGAGAAAGTACAACGGTACAATGAGACGCTTCAACGGTACATGACGTTCATGGATCAATACAAAACCCTCTCTACCCCACCACCACCACCACCACCACCACGTGACACACCGCCGACCTCAGCACCCCTCCAACAGCCGCCATTACCAGGGGTAGCACCCACAGCCCCACAGTGGGTGGAAGACGAAGTCCTGAAGAGTGTACCTGCATCGTTCAAGAAACAAGCTGGCCTGGTATTACAACGGATGAAACAGAATCCTAACATGACTTGGAATGATAAAGGCGAACTCCTGGTACAAAATCAGGTGGTCCCCGGCACCCACATGACGGATTTAGTGAATGACCTGATGCGTAAACGCAGATCGCACACGGATCCTCGAGGATGGGAGGTCTTCGCTCAAGGCTTGAAAGACATGCATGTACCACAGGAATTGGTGGGGAACCCCCACCGCTGGGCCTTTATGCAGCAACCCCAGCAATCGCCGAGTCGTGCACCACGACAGATTCCACAACCTTGGGAATCCGAATGGGAACCGGAGTCACCCCCCAAAACTCCACCACCACAACGGGCACCTTCTTTTCAAACCTTTAAAAAACCACCCTTGATCAGGACACCCCACATCTCCAGAGCCGTGACACGTAGCAAGTCAACGCGACGAACACGACGCCGGACACAACCACCCAAGGCCTGGAACACCTATTAAAACCAACAGCAGCAGCAGGACAGCTCAGTCGCCATGTTTTACCTCACCCTACCCAGTAACAGTTCGCTGGATGTGTTTCCTGACAACACCGTGGCCAAGTACGTGACCCAGTTACCGCAACCGTTGCATTTACCTGGACGATGGGAATGTGGCCTCGTGGATATCCAATACCCTTACTCGTGGTACAACGTGCGAGCCAATGAAGTGTGGTACGAGGTGACCTACGAAGGAAAAGACACCCGACTCACCCTCCCCGAAGGCCAATACGATACTCCCAAGGAGTTCATGGGTGGGCTGTCAAGACTGTTGCATTATAAGGCTCTACGGGAGGTCACGAATACTTCAAAACCCATCAAAGCCTATCCCTTCAAGAATCACGTGAACTTCGATTACAACGCACACAACGACAAGGCAGAGCTTATCGTCACCGCCAACGCGAGTGTCGTACTGAGTCCTATCCTACAGCAAATGCTGGGTTTCGATCTACGGACGTTCGCTGGTCCCACCGCCCACCAAGGCGAGATCCCGATGGATATGAAGTCGGGTATGTACGGACTCTACGTCTACTCGGACGTGGTGGACAGCCACATCGTGGGCGATATCAACACACCTCTGTTACGGGTGGTGCCCATTAAAAAGTTGTATGGAGATCAAGTCACCCACAGTTTCAGCTCTACCTGCCCGTACGACAAACCCACATCAACACGATCACGGTGGATATAAGAGATGACACGGGACGACCGGTGGCATTCGAACGCGGAAAAGTGGTGGTGACACTTCATTTTCGACAAGCACGTGCTCCCCACTTTGCATAATGAAGGTGCCTTACGAGTGCGATGCACGCAGCTATATGGACTATTATGCCCAACAGGCCGGGGGTGGCTTTCCGGTTTTTAGTGGTGCACGCATGCAACGTGGACATGGACTGGGGAACATACTCGGGAGCATCGTCAAAACGTTCCTGCCCTTGGTGACGCGTGGGGTGAAAGCAATCGGCAAACAAGCGGTACGCAGTGGACTGCAAGTGGCCGGTGATGTCTTGGGGGGTACGGCACCCAAAGAAGCCTTGAAACGGCGGGCCAAAGAAGCGGGAGGCGTCTTGGTGGCCAAAGCACAACGCACCGTAGGGAATAAAAGAGCTGCCCCACCGAGACCACGCACCAGTCGACGACCGACCCAGCGACGACGCACATCGAAGACCCGGGATATCTTTTCTTAAAACATGTCCTTGATCCACGCCGAGTCCTGCCCCTCCACCAACAGTGAATTTGATTTGTGGACCGTCCCGCCCACACAGACCAGTGCCGAACAAGGATTATGGGTGGAGCATCTCCCGCTGTCCAGCATCAACGCAACAGGGCCCATCGAGTTCACCATCAGTAATGCGGATACGGCCTATGTGGATTTAGCCCATACATACTTGTATGTGAAAGCCAAGATCGTCAATGGAGATGGCACCAGAATCGCCGACCAAGCAACGGTGGGCCCGACGAATCTCTGGCTGCACTCGATGTTTCAACAGGTGGATATATTTCTCAGCGACAAACTCATCAGTGACTCGACCAACACGTACCCCTATCGAGCCTACATCGAGACGCTGTTGTCGCATGGGCGAGAGGCTAAAAAATCTCAACTGACAGCCGTTTTATTCTACCAGGACAAAGCCGAGCACATGGGCGCAGAGAACGACAATACGGGATATAGCAAACGGAAGGCTTTGACCGCGAACGGCGTCTCGGTGGATATGATCGGTCGACTGCACGCAGACATGTTCATGCAAGACCGATACCTCTTGAACAAGATCCCCATCAAAATCCGACTGATACGGGCGCCTCCGACCTTCGCCTTGATGGCCACTAACGTAGAGGCGCATGTAGCTGACTATAAGATTGTCACCGAAGACGCAGTCCTGTATGTCCGAAAAGTGAAACCGAATCCAGCCGTTCAATTGGGACACATGAAAGCCTTGGAAACAAAACCAGCCCAGTACCCTATCCGACGTGTACAAACCAAAGTGTTCTCTGTGTCTGCTGGAAATATGAGCGCCAACAAAGAAAACCTGTTCCTGGGGGAACTACCCAAGCGATTGATCCTGGCCTGTGTGGAAAATACCAGTTTCAGTGGAGCCTACCCAGAGAATCCGTTTGACTTTAAACATTTCGGCATCAATTTTGTGGCCCTGCATGTGGATGGACAACAGGTGCCAGCCACGGCCTTAACACCGAACTTTGGGCGCGCGAATTTCATTCGAGCCTATCAGAGCCTGTTTACAGCCACCGGTCAAATCAACCAGGACGAAGGGAATTTCATCAGTCGGGAGGACTACGGGAACGGATACACGTTGTTCTGTTTCGATCTGACCCCCACCTTAGAGAACGACCATCAGCTGGCCCTGGCCAAGCAAGGCAATTTACGGTTGGAAATCCACTTTCTACGAGCCCTCCGGAGCACCGTCAATGTGATCTGATACGCCGAGTTTGACAACATCATTCAAGTGGACAAGGCGCGCAACGTGCTGTGTGACTTCTCCACCTAACATGGATACAGACCAGATAACCACCGTGCTGGAGAATGACCCAGAGACACGTATGATGTTTCAAGGGGTGTTCGTCCGAGATGTGTTCCCATTAGACCGTGTGTATCCTGCTGCTTACGTTCTCAACACGGACCCGATGGATCGGCCCGGTGAACATTGGGTGGCCGTGTACTTGACAGAACAGCAGGGCGAATACTTTGACCCGTACGGCCTGCCACCCCTCCATCCCGATTTAACAGACTTCATGGATCAAGGCACAGAGACGTGGTGTTGGAGCAGTCAAACGTTGCAAAGCCTGACCAGTAGCGTGTGCGGACAATATTGCTTGTTTTACCTGTACCATCGATGCCGGGGAAGACCCTTATCTACCATCGTACAGATGTTTGACGAGTACCCCAAGGCCGAGGACCGAGATGTACTCGTATATGACTGGGCCGCCCATCATTTCAATGTACAAGTCCCGTTCTGGGCTTGAATTCTTTCAATGTACACACGCCCGCTGTTCTGGGCTTAAGTTTACAAGCCCCCTGTTCTGGGCTTCAGGTCTTTCAATGTACAAGCCCCTTGTTCTGGGCTTCAGTTTTCACGTGGTTGTTCTCACGTTGTTGTTGTTCACTGAATAAAAAAATGAGATCTCACCAAAAAACCCTGTCTTGTGTGTTTTATTCATAATGCATAAATGCCCAATGTGGAGATTCAGTCAAACTGAAATCAGTGGTGTAGGATGGGGCCAAAATGTAACCATCAATGTTAGAATGCAAGAGCACTATAGTAAAATAGAGAGCCAATGAAATCAGCCCACAGACCAAGTACGTGTTTTGGTCTAGGTTTGGAGCGGGCATTTCATTGAGGTGCGTGTATACGGTGAGTGAAGACTCGTCCAACACGTATAGATTAAGTTTATTACTATAAGTTATATGAGCATAATGCATGAAACTGGTTTTGAACACCGTATTAGCCAATCAGTGGCCTAGAATGGAGCCAAAGGTAACCCATCCATGTCCAGAAAACATTACCCGCGTGTACAAGAACCCGGATGTAAGCGCGGACGTAGGCGACAAGTACCCGGATGTAGGCGTAGACGTGTACCTAGTACCCGTCCATTGGTTCTTTTATCAATCGCTCATTGGCTCTTTTTTCTCGATCGCTGATTGGTCCAAATGGACCTGCCCATCCTTCCCAGGTTCATTTACAATCCCCTTTTTGGGGGTTCAAGCTCTGTATATATCGATGCCGCAACATTGTCCCTTCCGAACCTTGTCGAAAGGGAGACCTTTTGACTTGGATGTCACCTTTTGATCCGCGCGCGCACTGCCGGTGATGCCGCGCACTTCCGGAGAACCCGCGCGCGCGCGCGCTGCGTGCCGGATGATGCCGCGCGCGCGCTGCGGCCGGGGCGGGCCGGGCCCGGGGCCGGGGCCGGGGCCGGGGCCGGGGCCGGGGCCGGGGCCGGGGCCGGGGCCAGGAAAGTTGGAGGTAGTTTTAGTGAAAACCGGAAGTGACGTCACACACACACTTGCGCAGACCCACCAAACCACGTCCGAAGGTGAACGCCATTGTGAGAAAAAACCCCAGTACATGACAGACACAGACAAGTCTAGACATGTCCAATGGTCACGCCCCATTCACCCAAACCGGAAGTGACGTCACAACCCACGTGACCTGCGCAGCAGAATGGAAACGACACCCTAGTCTAGCCCCCTCACCTAGGCTTCACATGGATACCTCACTCGATCCCAGCGGCCCATGAGGAGCCCACCTAGACCCCAAAAACGTCTATGTCCATACCCCTTTGTCCACTGCGCATGCGCAGAGTGACCCTATTTCAACCCCACATCCACGCCATCAGAGGCTCCATTACATAGGCTTCACTTTGATACCTCACTCGACCCCATCGGCCCATGAGTGCCTCCCCTAGCTCCAACACGTCTATTTCCATACCCTTGGGCCACCGCGCTTGCGCAGAATGCCGATATTTCAACCCCACACCCAGCCCATCAGATGCCCCTTCACGAATGCTTCACTTTGATACCTCATACGACTCCATTGGACCACTAGTGGCCCACCTAGACCCCAAAACGTGTAGCGGGACCCATACAGGGTCCAGTTTTCGACACTAGGTGACCACATCCCGACGAAATGGCCAGTTTTCGACACCGGATGTGACGCCATCTTGAACATACGTGCCGCCATCTTGGATATGTCCCATAATGCACCGGGTCAAAATACTCGCTTCTGATTGGACGAGAGCTCCGTGACGGATTTGAAATACTCGCTTCTGATTGGACGAGAGCTCCGCATTGCATCTGCGCATGCGCAGAATGATATTCCTACCGCACACCCAGCCCATCAGATGCCCCTTCACGAATGCTTCACTTTGATACCTCACTCAACTCCATCGGCCCATTAGGGACTCCCCTAGCTCTCAAAACGTCTATTTTCATACCCTTGGGCCACCGCGCATGCGCGGAATGACGCTATTTCAACCCCACACCCAGCCCATTAGATGCCCCCTCACCTAAGCTTCACTTTGATACCTCACTCGACCCCATCGGCCCATTAGTGCCTCCCCTAGCTCCAAAACGTCTATTTCCATACCCTTGGGCCACCGCGCATGCGCAGAATACCGATATTTCAACCCCACACCCAGCCCATCAGATGCCCCTTCACGAACCACAACCCATAGTAAAATCCACAAGACCAAAATGACCACCCTATACATCATACAGGCATTCCCCGTAAAGACGCAAATGTTCGAATCAGGGGAGATGACCCGGCATTTGTCCTACAGAGGGTTCGCCCAGTCAGAAGTTGTCTTCCTTGCCTCCAGAGGGCAGCGCGATCGATGTCGTGATGTCAAAAGGGAATCCCCATAGCAAGCGCCGCCATTTTGTTTGTTTATTTTTTGCGGAGACATATTGGACAATAAACGCTCGACCCTGGGGTCGCACTGATCCTAGACTCGTCATAATAAGATCGTACAACACCTATAGGGTATCTTTATTATTATTATATGTCTTAGAGGTTTTTTTTAGGGTAATGTGAGGGTTTTTTTAGGGTAATGTTGCTCAATTTACCGTGACATGAGACGAGGCAAAAATTCAAGATGGCGGCCAAACTCAGTTGGCAAATCGAGTTGTCTCCCTTGCGTCCAAAGTGTACAGATGGCGCCACTAGTTCCTCCTCAAACCCTCCTCATGACGTCACTACATCCGGGTGAAATGAGGATAGAAATCACAGTTATATACTACTCCTCTAACTGAATTTTCTTGGGACATTTTTTAGCACCTTTTACCATGTTTCATTCAGCTAATTCAACAATGTTCATTAGAATGAAATGAATATGTATTTCAACTATCATGTTTCATACAGATCTGACTAGATGGAAGAATAAATTCAGTTTGTTAGAAAGAAATTCCAGTAATTAATTGTGGCAGATTATTTTGGGGAGGGGAGGAGGGGAGAGGACAATAAAATTCAAGGACTTTTCCAGGACTCTGTACAAATATTGTGAGAATTCAAGGAATCCAGGTCCTGGAATTTATTTTCTCAGAATTCAAGGAAATCCAGGACCAGGAGGAATCCTGGAAATGGCATAGCCATTATATGCTGCTTCTATGAGAAAGACCCCTGATCATTCTTGTAAAAGTATACGTCCAGCTCAATCTTGATAAATTAATATCCTATCAATGCTCCCATTCGTGTATGTCGCTATGTAGGATCTTACTGATTTCAATTGAATTTGGTGTTCAGAGCGCCCAGGTCATGAATATGTAAGGCTTCTGATCGCATTTTAACTACTTGCAGTCGGGGATGGGGGATAGGGTCATCATCTCCGCTTTAACCCAAGGTTTACGACAAGGACTTGTACATAATTCCATCCCGCATTGGTGCCAACCTGGCGGGAGGGCGGAAAACATCAGAAGATACTCCACCAGCGTAGCGTGTGTTTCGGCTGAGCCAACCAGAAAGCACCCACCATTATGTTCCCTTCAAAGCACTATGAAGAGCTCTCGGGATTGGTTGACACTCGCGTTACTGCAAGCCGGTTAGATCCTGCAAGCGATATATCCAAATGGGGGAGCTGATATTAGTATTTAATTTAAATTAGATTGGGTCCAGATATGATGTTCCGTCTGAGCTATCAGTTTCAATCCAGTGTATGGAATATATTCTTCACAGGTTCGGTGGACCGGAGGCCGGACGATTGAGTGCAACCGGCATGCATTCTCATGGCTTCGGATTGAGATTGTGTACCTCCTACTATCAGATATACCGACTGTCACATCATCCCTAGTTATGGTTCCTTTGACAAAGGAAACGAAATGGGCGAAACGAAACGAGAAGTTGTAATCCACAAACGAAACTAAAAGTTGTAATCTGCAAAAATGGAACGGGCGACTTCTCGTCATTGTAAGCCACAATAAGACCTGAAATGAGCGAGTAATTAAACGGAATTCTGCAATATTACCTTGAGCCGGTTTGATCCATTTGATCCAGTTTTCAAGATGTTGACAAGTCTGTGACGGCGATAACTATCGAATGATAGAAGGAATAAGCAATATTCTTAAGCCGAATATAAACTAACATCTGTAGCAATTCTAATGTTCAATGCCCATTTCCATGAAACTTCCGCCATTTTACTCCTCCGGACTCACCATTTTCTCGGGAGACGGAGTTTATGTTTTACTCAATGAGATATGAGCACGATTATTTAATCACAGAACCATTATTATATATATACAGGTGGTTAACAAAATGCCTTGTCTTATTTCTTAAAAATCAGTATCCTCCGTGGAAATATATGACCCTTGTCGCATAGAGTTGACCATTGTCGCACATTGTGTACCACGACATTCTCACCAAGTAACAATGTTTCTTTTCTAAAGTCAACTGTTCATCCACATGCCATTTTTATTTGGCAGGCCTATACGTGATCAGCTTATAATAGTCTTTATTTTAAGTCTTTTATTTACAGGATATGTGTGTACAACCATGGTCAGCTTTCATCATGGTCACTCACCATTTCTTTTCATGATCGATCAGAAACCAAAGGTCAACAATTCACAGACCATAAGTTGATTTGTTTTTTTGCTCAATCCAGGTAAGCC
>JAVTVY010024031.1:0-87714 GCA_036873755.1 Hanleya hanleyi
AGTGCGACAATTTCACGCCCCTTTCAAAACGGCGAAAGCTGTGACCGCTTGACCTGTGACGTCACAACCTGATTACGATCTCGCTCAAATGCCTGTTGTGACGTCAAAATGTCAGCGACATCACGCTAGAACTCCCACAGTTGGGTGAATCTTTCGTAACAACGCCCGACGTCATAGACTATGACGTTTACGGCGCAATCGTAATCAGGTTGTGACGTCATGCACCAGAGGTCATGGCTCCAATACGTTTTATCCCACATGTGTGATATTCGTGTCCTAAAACCCACTTCGACGACATTATTCAAGAAAAAAAATACAAATTTGTTGTTTGGAACACTACTGGGTATGTTTTAATGCAAAGTAGTATATAGTCATTTGGTATAACCTTTAATAACCTAAATGACTCGACAGAGTGAACGGAAACAATGCCCCAGTACACAAGGACTATTTTCGTACGTTTTGCTTGGGAAAATATATCCTAGCTAGGTTATTAGATAGGAGCCGGACATTATCGGACATATCCAGAGTTACGCAGTTATGACAAGGACCAAAGAGATTGTCCGATGAAGCAATGCAGAATATAAAGGAATCGTACAAGCTACAATGTACCTTGCTTATGTCATTTATATATAAGAGAAATAAAATTGGTCCAAGAATCGAACCTTGCGGAACACCATAATCTACTGTCATTGATTTTGAAAATGCGCCATTGTACACAACAGTTTGTGACCTTTCAGACAAGTAGCTGTTAAACCAACAGTTTGATTTTCCTCGGAAACCATAGTAGTCGAGTTTAGCGAGTAAAATATTATGATTGACGGTGTCAAATGCTTTAGATAAATCTAAGAAAGTAACAATACTGTAATATTTAGATTCCTTTGCGGAGATGAGTGTATCATATAGGGAAGACACGGCTAGTGATGTAGAGTGATTTTCCCGGAAGCCAAATTTGATCTTTCGTGAGAATTTTATTAGTGTCCATGAAACTGGTTATTTTCTTGACAGCTAGTTTCTCGAGTATTTTGCTAAAGCATGGCAGAATAGATATTGGTCTGTAGTTGGAGATAATGGAAGGATCATCTGATTTAAATATTGGAGTAACCTTAGCATTCTTGAATAAATTCGGAACTTCGCCAGTGGCAAAAGAAGAATTGATTATTCGAGAAAGCGGAGCAGAAATGTAATTAGAAATTAGTTTAATTAGTGACATTCTGATTTCGTCTAGGCCAGAGACCGCTGATTTCAGAATCATTATTGTTTCCTGAACCTCGTTGGGACTAACCGATGTGAACTCAAAATTATTTGAGATAGGCATATCTACATGTAGGTAATCTTTGAAATTTGTGGTCGCATTGGGTATTTGAGAATCGAGTTTGGAAGCAATTGTACTAAAGTAGTCATTAAAGCTGTCTGCTATTTTATAATTATCCGATATAAGTTCTCCATTTACAGTGAATGAGTCTGTTGTTTTAACACGTTTATTTCTATTCATGAGCTGGTTTAGCACCTTCCATGTTCCCTTGATATCTTGATTGCTTTCATTAAATTTTTGTTCAAAATATCGTTTTTTAGATAATGTAATAATATGGTTAAGTTTGTTTCTATAAGTTCTATATTGGCCATGAGTTATGTCATTTTGGTTTACTAGGTACAGTCGATAAAACTTGTTTTTCTCATGAATCGATTTTAATATACCGTTAGTGATCCATGGTTTTGTGATCCTGTTTTTGTAAACTTTGTGTGATACTACCGGAAAAGAGTCCTCAAAAATCGGGTTGAACTCAGACAGAAATCTATCTAGCAGAATATTAGGGTGGTTACTATCGTGAGCAATGTCGTTCCAATTAACTTCGCTAATCCGTCTAGTAAAAAGTTCTTTTCGATCCGATGTGATTTTTCGATAGGCTATGTTTTGGTCAGTGGATTTTGATATATATTCTGTCTTTAAGATATGAAAACCTGGGAAATGATCAGTAATATCGGTTAAAAATATACCTGATAATAGGTTATTTTCATGAAAATTGATGAAGATATTATCAATAAGTGTTGATGAGTGGGCTCGGACTTGGTGATTTGGGGGAAGAAATAGAGAGACTTTAGGATTTCTAGAAAATCTTTTGAAGGCGAATGACGATCTGTTTTAAACAGATCAACGTTAAAATCGCCCATAAACACACAGTTGTTATTTTCAACGTCTGGTACATTCAGGACGCGGGGAATATGAAAATGTGGGAAATAATTATATATTTGAAAAAAGAATTATATAATCACAACAACAACAACATCGGCGAAGACACCCCCTGCTACCCAAGTCACTGTGGAAATAACACTTCAATTCAAATTTGATGCGGTCGGTACCGGCATACATAAGACCAGGCCAAGAAATAAATAACAGACAGAAAACAGAACATAACAACGCGACAACAAAAATATCGTAATATCTGATTTTACAGATAATCTATTCTTATTTATTATGCCTGAAAACAAGGCACGTTTGCATACATCTGCCGATGTTCAACTAAAAAGTAATCTCCCTTGAATTCCTAGAACTCTCCTATGTGCAAACTTAAAAAAGGTGGGGAAATGACCGCGACTGTGATTGTCGGCAGATCGAATTATTACAGCACGTAATATTAGGGTGGGGAAAATGTCGCCTGGGGAATATGTCGTGTATAGGGATACTGTCGTGGGGGAAAATGTCGCTGGGGAACTGTCGCTGGGGAAACTGTCGTCTCGGAATAATGTCGGTATTCCTTCACAAATATTAGAGTGGATAGAAAACCATCAGACAACCGATCCCGGGCATTTCCATTACTGCAAGAAACGAACTTTCTAGTCCATAACAGAATAGTGGATGAAAACTGTCGCATTTTTGTTTAGTGTATTGTGTATTACCCCATTTACTGACAGTTTTGTGTGCAATTTTAATATCACCCATGAATCAACTTTACAAATTGCTAAACTGTGATGTACTCAGTGTCATCTTAAATAAAATTGAATATTGACAGAGTAAATGAGTATTTTATCGATGGAAGTGGGCAAATGTAACGAAACGAAAATAAAATGTAACATCCTTACTTTAAAGAGCGCATCGTTATGTCAGCAAATGCGAACACAACTCTCAATAACTTTATCAACTTGTATTTATCAGTCTATAATGTTTTCATTCATATATTTATTGAGTTCTAGGTTAAGGCCAGGACTCCCTCGCCCAGTCCGGTTCTTGACTCTCCTTCTGTTCTATGTACCTAACGCGCTCGAAATATATAATGAACATTCATGTAATGAATAGCCGGAGAGTGCTGCAGTTGGCATGGCTGCAGTTTTCAGCGTGTCAGTCACAGGACTGAAAAGGATTTGAGCAGGTAGACCAACAGAAAGTATCGGTCCGTGTAAAGCTTAGCATTTCAATTTTCACCAGAAACACCAGTATTATTTTTTTCTCTCTCTCTCTTTTGGCACTGACGCCTCGTGATACGAGCGGGCATTTGGAACTGCCGAACGGAAATCTACGAACCTGCCACCCGAAATCTCCGAGAATTTGAGAATGATGACCCCCGCCCGGTTCTTTAATTTTCATATTTTGCAAAGTCTGAAAAGGTTGGACAGTCTATTTTTATATTTTGCATAAAAAAATCATTTGTTTTTATTTTGTTATCAATGACATATTAAAAGATAAAAAATAATAATATTTTGCAAAGTCTGAACAGTCTATTTTCGTTTTTTTTTTTTTTTTTTTTAAATTAAGAAAAAATCAATTTGTTTTATATTTTGATCAATTTTTAAAATCATTTTTTTTGTTCTCTGTAAAGCCTTTGCACGCGAATAGGTGCGAAATGGGCAAAGCACAGGACAATGCAGCATAGGCGTGAAATGATCAGTGGGTTAATCTAAAAGTACACAGGAAAATATGACACTTCCATAGTCCATGAATAGGTTGTTTGCTGTATTGTTCTCGGTAAACCCTTTGTCGAGAGGCACACGAACAGGTGTGAAATAATATGATAATTTCAGCGCATATGCGCAAAACTTCGAGTAAAGAACAAGAGAGGATATGGATTACATAGACTTATATGATATGGAGACCCCATTCTCAAATCTTTACTTTTCAGTGGGATTAAGGGCGTTCCATAAAACTTCCAAAATTCCCACTCGAGAGAAGGAAAACACATTCCAAACGAGCCGCCATTACTTGAGTAAGTGTTCTGGTAAAAATTATTAACGACACTCTGAGAGAAACGAGACAAAGAGCGCATCATGCCTGCAGCTTGTGTCGAGCGTCGTGATTGGCCAGCCTTCTTTCTGCGCGCTCATCCCATTTGTGTGATAATGAGCTCGTTATCTGGCATGGGTTTTAAAGAGTATTAATGGGAAAATCCCATCATTTGCTGAAAGTTTTGATAAAAGGTATACCCTGAATCAGCGGTCAGTACGGGTGTAGGACAAAACCCCAGCGGACAAAACCCCAGCGGACAAAACCTCAGCGGACAAAACCCCCAATTTTAACTTTTGTATGAAAAAATTATATTAGCCATACAACAACATTAAGAGATTTTATCTATATTTTTTTATTAAATTAAGGTCAATATTTACATGTTATGGTCAAAATTTACACACAAAAATGTGACATTTCGCATTTAGTTTTCTTTCTGCCTAGTAATCTATCTAAATCTAGTAAGTCTATCTAATATAGTCTGATATTATGTCCAAGGCCTCTCATGGTAGCCTTCTTGGTATACATATGACCAAGGTAGCATAACTTTTGTCCACCTTTGTTATTACGTATAATGTCCATGGTGATCTAATGACACATCGATTGATTGAAATTGCAGTTTAAGGGCCGCTTCCCATACGGATTTCGCGGCCCACATCAATAATAAATAATAATAGTAAATAATAATCCTTACTTTAAAGTTTTAAATCCATTTAATCCTGTTGTAGAATGTACTAGTATAAACTAGTATAATTAGTCATCAAAGATAGAGCAGTCCGCTAATCCTCTACTGAGAAGATTAGTGGAGATTAGGGAAAAAATGTTTATCATTGGGGATTAATGAAAAAAAAATACTCAGAATTAAAAGCATATTTAGAAGTAAACACAAATTTAAAAAAAAAATGAAGTGATGTTTTGACTGGGGTTTTGTCCACTTTTCCTGTTTTGGGGATTTTTGTGTTGGGGTTTTGTCCACTGGGGTTTTGTCCGCTGGTGTTTTGTCCGTTGGTGTTTTGTCCACTGGGGTTTTGTCCGTATCCCGGTCAGTACATCTCGTTCCATATTTATGGCGTTTTTCACATTTACCCGTGGTACAAGGTGGGGGTGGGGGAACTGCTTGTGATGTAATTTTTACTACACATTGCCTTGTGCTCTGTGGGGCGTGACTATCTTTAATCAACCAATTGGATGAAGCCCAGGGAGAATTTCTAGTACATGTACATTAGCAGGCCAAATTGTATTGTCTGAAATATCCCGGGAGCGGTTAACCATAACGGCCCAATGATTGTAACACATTCATGTTGAGCGACTGGTGACGTCATAGCGATTTATGCAAGGTGGATCCCAACATATCCTCTATTTTGTGTATAACGGTATCAGGATTTATAAGTAACGTTAATTATGGGAAAGAACGATATGATAAAAACTCCACTTTATCAGAAGAAATATACATGTATGCGTATGAGCCAGAGTTTGTCACTAGATAGACCGCACTGCGGTGGCCTAATGGTTAGAGCGTCGGTCTCGTAAGCGGTAAGTACTGGGTCCAATTCCAGGGAGGGTCATACCGAAGACTTGAAAAATGTAACTCGTTGCTTCCTCGCTTACGCTCAGAATTAAGAGGATAGAACAAGGACTGGTTCACTCGGTGTCAGTATAATGTGACTGAGTGGGTTGTCATGTCTGCCTACGGCATGATATTTCAGTGGGACAGCACTACAAAATAGCAACATTAGATATGCTCTGTTACAAGTAGGTACCCCCCCCCCTGCTCTCCCTACCCTTCCCCGTCGTGATATGATTGAACAAATGTTGAAAGCGACGTTAAACCATATTCACTCACTCACTCAATTGTCACTAGACAATGCGTGTTAAACATAGGTAAATTATAATCAGTTGTGATACAGGAAATCACTGTAAGCATAATGGCGTTTACCCAGAGTTACTCTAACATATTTTAGGGCATACATGAAAGAGAGAACCCGCCAGTTGTCCCTCCAGAATGCAGCGTAGGTGTGAAATGATCAGTGGTATAAAACAATGCTACAAAAACAAATGACATGCCCGCCGACATAATCACCAAACATGTACTTTACCTTATTGTTAGGGTTAGGGTTCTAATTGAATACAAAATTATAATTCGCCATATATATTCAATAACAATAGACGGTACCAATTTTACGTTGTACGGACATTTCCCCCAGTGGACATTTCCCCCAGCAGACATTTCCCCCAGTGGACATTTTCCCCAGTGGACATTTCCCCCATCTTATATTTTTAGGTTATTTTGAACATAGTTTTTAAATAATTTGGCAATAACACAATTGTTTTTATATATTTTTTTATTTTCTATATATAAGGATATAAGGATTTCCACATATGTTTTACGATAAATGAGTCACATAGTGATAAGATATAATACATATACACAGTATATATCAGTATTATACAGTCTTAGGCACCGTTTCCAATTATCGTTCGCGAATGAATCGTTTATTTCGTCAAATTTTCTCGAAGTCGCGATTTTCCAAGTCGCGAGGGAATGGGTTTTTTTCTTCAAAATAAACGATTCATTCGCGATCGCTGTTCGAATGGGTTTTTTTTTCTGTTGGCAATCGTTTTTCAATCGAGAAAATTCTCGCGAATAAAAAGCGATATCGCGATTCAATCGCTTTTTAATCGAGAAAATATAAACGATTGAAAAAAAACGATTGAGGATTATAGCCGAAAGTAGTACGCCATTGGTTCAGCCTGACTGACCCGCATACACGTTCGAGTTTCTAACACTTCAGTCAGACTATATAAAGTTCGATCATTTTTTCTTCTTCCTTTTCCATTCTTTGCCTAGTGTAAAACTATAGCGTGTTTCTGTACAGTTGGCGGTTATATAGATACGATGGGGATATTGAAAGAAATTGAAAAAAATATCTATATATATACATAGGAATAATGGTTATGCATATAATTATAACTTCATATTTACATATATTTTGTACGGGACACAGGCCCGGATATGGTCAGACTTAGCTAAATATAGCTAGTCAGACTGGGTCATTTGCACTTGCAATTTCGTCTATTATTTTGGGTATTTCTGTGTTTTAAAGCTGGTATTATTCCAGATTTCTTGTGTAGTATTTTTCGTGAACGTTTTTGGCATCTGTGTGGGCTGAACTTTTGAGTTGATTCATCAGATTTTCGCTGTACGCGTGGTTTTTTGTCCTACGATCACCATTTTCCTTGTGTAGATAGATGGCGCTGTATTGAATATAACATTGTCATACGGGGCTTTTGAGTCTTCGCAAGCACTTAATTATTAATATATAGCGCGGGCTATTTGTAAAAATTTTCACAACTGGTTAATCCAGTAAGAGATGAAATTATATAATATTCAGTTGGTTTTTGGCTTGAGCTTGCCTTTGGAATCATTCATAGTTCATTTATCAAAATATAAAATTAAAATAAAAAGTATTGTACATATGCGAATCCAACCGTTATATGCGATTCAATCAAAAAGATATGTATTTGATATAAATATGAAATCACTGCCGCGAATATTCTTATAATAAATAAAATTAACTTGATGGTGATTTTTTGAACTTATTCACATCTCAATAGTTTAAAAACTGTACCAAAACATGAATGGATACCCTTTCCTAATGTATGTTTTACTATAACAAAATATACATATTTAATTACACTATTTTTCACCTTAATTAACCTAGAAATTCTCGGCTGGAGGGCTAAGCTGTTCTGGGTTATCGCCATGCGCCCATTCACACCTCTATCAAGCCTGTGCCGTAATCATTCTGATAATGCAATCAACGAACTCAAATCCACTTATGACCTGTACCCGGTATTTACAAAACAAGATATTGTGACTATCATCCTGTATCATTAATACATTGTCGACTCACACGATTATTGAATAAACATGTAATTTTGTCATTTACGCTTCGCCAGAGTAAATCTGAGCGCGAACGTCACAGGAAGCATGGTACAGGAATATGAAAAGATATTTCCAGCATACGCCCTACTTCGGCTTGTAGGAGACTATAGATCGTGAATCATATATATTATTCGGTTATCTTACGCATTTACAGTATAGTATAGTAATATAGGTTTTTCCATCGACAAATCCGCAATCAACATTACATGTAGTTCCCAGTTCGCGGATAGAGCGGCGTACGACGGCAACACGGCCTATGTGTCAAATATCACTCCGCCTCACGATTCTCTCGCGCCTTGAAAAAAACGATTCTCTCGCGATTGAAGATTCGCGATCAAGAACGGATCGCGCATGGGTAAACGATTCAAAAACGATATCGCGAGAGAATGGTTTTTTCCAGAAAAGGTTCAATCGTTTTTTCTCATTTTTTTTCTCGATATCCTCGCGACTGATTCGCGATTGATCGTTTTTCAATCGAGAAAATTGAAGAAAAATCGCGACTGAAGAAAAAACGATTAATGGAAACGAATATAGCACATATGTTTTACGATAAATGAGTCACATAGTGTTAAGATATAATACATATATACAGTATATATCAGTATTATACAGTCTTATAGCACATTTTAAAACAACATAAAAGATGTTTACATGATATATACTGTTCGTATAGGTCGGTGTCACGAAGCCATTTGATGAGAATAAAACTGAACTAAAGTGAAAACTGAGGTAAAAAATAGAACAAAATTATATTGTTTAAAAATACATCTTTTATTTTACCACTATGTGATATAATGTTTTCATAAAATGTTAAATATATACTACCCACGCGCAAAATGACATCTTTCGTTACTACTGTCCAACTGCGCAGGAGTAGCACGATGCGACTTCTAACAAAAACCATACCATTCGTCGTCTATATGCAGAGAGCTACAAAATGACATCCCACACGGTCCATTTGGACCACGGATGGTCCATCTCTACCCCAAACACCTTCCTTCGCACCCCCAAAATGCCCACTTTGGCTACTACTCCTGCTGATGACGTTACCAACGACGTCACAGATGACGTGGACATCCCTCAAGTCGTGGTCTACAACACCGAGGGCTTCACTTTGACACCTCACACGACGCATTCGGACCAAGAATGGTCCCTCAATCGCTCAAACACACCCCCATACCCCCAAAACGTCCGCTTTCGCTACTACTCCTACTGTTGACGTCACCAATGACGTCACAGATGACATGGACATCCCTCAAGTCGTGGTCTATACCACGAGAGCTTCAATTTGACACCCTACACGGCCTATTACGACCAAGAATGGTCCCTCAATCACTCAACAGACCCCAACGAACCCCCAAAACGCCCGCTTTCGTTACTATTCCTACTGTTGACGTCACCAATGACGTCACAGATGACATGGACATCCCTCAAGTCGTGGTTTATACCACGAGAGCTTCAATTTGACACCCTACACGGCCTCTTAGGACCAAGAATGGTCCCTCAATCACTCAACAGACCCCCACGAACCCCTAAAATGCCTGCTTTCTATACTACGGCCAGACTGCGCATGCGCAGAATGATGAAACCGGACTAGACACGAGTCCAAACCGACGCTACCCTAAGAGGACTTCAAAATAAGGCCTCATACGGGCCAATCGGACCAATATTGGTCCATCTCGACTTCAAAACATCCATTCCAATGCTCTTTTTCTACTGCTCATGCGCAGATAGACGATATTCCCACCCCACACCCATCCAGTTGGACGCTCCCCCACGAGAGCTTCAAACTGATACCTCCCACGACCCATTCGGACCACTTTGGGTCCACTTCAACCCCAAAACGTCCTTTCCAATGCCCTTTCCCCACAATTCCACGGACGTCACACTAGCCCAGTCGGATGGTCCCCCACGAATGCTTTACGATGATACCTCATACGGCCCAATCGGACCAATATTGGTCCGTCGCGACCTCAGAACGTCCATTCAAATACCTTTTTTCTACTGCGCATGCGCAGAATGACATCAGTTCCACCCCACACCCATCCAGTTGGACGCTGCCCCACGCGTGCTTCACAATGACGCCTCACACGACCCAATCGGACCACTATGGGTCCACCTAGACCCCAAAACGTCCACCTCGATCTGCCTGCCTACTGCGCATACGTCAGCAGCACTTTTCAACAAAAGTCAACGCATGGCCTCGAGACCCCTACCATCGTGTTCTACATCGCGAGACAAAGAAAAAAAGGGGCCACACCTCATAGTAAAATCCACAAGAAAAAAATATGACCACCCCTACATGCATTCCCCGGAGATCAACATTGGAAGTCACTGGGGTCTAATGTAGGGGGAGATAACTCTTGCTGGGCCGTCACCTGACCGGAAGTGACCTGTGATCCGGATGTCACGTGACTGGATGTTACGGATGACGTCAATTTGATAAGTAGTAAAAGGGGATATTGGGTCTTATTTAGGGGCAGAAATGTGCGAGATAACCAGGAATTGTGCAAACAGAGTTATCTGCCCCTAAATAGGCCTCAATCGGTCCTTTATATACTACTAATATCAGGATGAACCTTCATGTCATTTACATAAAACAAATCAATCAAAATCTCACTGTCATCTTGGATATCATTTCCATAATATTGAGATCCTTATGAGACCGTGAGACAGCATTGTCGTCAGCATAATTATATAGTGTAGATTTTTTAACAAAGCTAATAAAATCATTCAAGAATATGTTGAATAAAAGAGGGCCTAATAGTGTTATCTGAGATGCAGACCCGGAACCTGATATGCCTGAGGGATAAATGTACGTGGATATCATACGTATATAGTTGTATATATGAATGCCTAATTTTAATAAATATCTCTCGTAACATTTATCCAGGATTGTTTAAGTATTATATTGGTTAAGCATGACCATTGCATCCGGTTCCGCAATATAGCATTGAGCCAGGTATATTATTTGATTATTTCATATTTTGGGCTAAAACGGTTGAAATATTCGAGTTTAAGCAAAGCAATTTAGAAAAGGCAATCTTCGTTTCAATTTGCTTATAATTTCTAGGTTTTCAGCACAATGTTTCGAAACTCGAGTCCTCAAAATGCATTATTGTGAAGATTCATGCTGAATGAACATGTCTCCGTGTTAAACTAAGATAAAATGTTAAATATTAAAGAATCGAAAACAACATCGCGTGTGTAACACCGACATTTGTAAAGAAAAATGATATTGTTGACGTAAAATGCTTTCACGCATCACGCATAATTGCTGTGTCACTCCGTCTTTGTGGAAGCGTGCGCGCGGAATTAATATAAATATATATATATTAAATGAAACTGCAGGTGGAGCAAATTTGCGACATCCATTTTGTGTTGTGCTGTTCATCCACGGCTATTGGATAAGTGCCGAACTTAGACATGCGCTATATTTTATGTAATGGTGCGAGATTACTTTTGTTCTGGTTCTAGGCAGGTTGATCTATATCCCAATTATTCTGTCCGCACACTGTTCCATCTATATATCACCATGACTTGTGCTCCATAAAACAATGTATGTTGCCTTGACTGAACTTAATCGAAAACTAAACCGTTTTGATGATGGCTCTATTGATTTTCATCATCGCTAGCAATATTTTCTTAGTTTACATATATATTAGCATACTTTCCCACAAGAGTTGACATATTATGAGTTAAATAATTCTGTTGAAGTTGAGAGGTTAATCGCTATATATTAGGCGGCCATATTAGAAAGGTGTTACCATTATTACGGTTTTTACAACAGCTTTAACTTTCAACATTAGCATATTACTTTTAGAATGACAAAGGATTTCGAATGTTCATTCCATCGAAATGAAGACATTTTTCGGCAGTATGCTGCTCTTGTCCATTACTACGGTTCTTAGTCGAGCGTGGTCTTTTAGCAGAAGCCGTTGTCTTGTGTTGTCGAATGTTTAGTCCCATCCAAGTGATGTTCATTTCCACCGCATTCGTTCATGGACTTGTCCAGACAATGAAACACTTAAATCAGCCGGCAACGGCATGTAGTGCGACGTCAAATTTAACCCAGCTGCCTTTTCAAAGAATGAGTGTATGACGGTATGATTGTGGTGTGTCGAGCCGCAATCAGAGAGCAAATTTACTCGAAGTTTAGTGCTGTGTTAATTGTTGCGTTTTATAGTATTCTGTTGTCTGTTGAAATACTTTGCAGTGTAGAATGGGAACGGAGGAATGCTGGACAAAGTCTTTGTTGCCTTGAAATGAACATTCGACCATGTGTCTAAAAGTAAACGCCTATCATTGAAAGCCCCACGCTCAAATACGGACCGTAATATTGCGAATGTTTTATGTTACATGCACTACCGTAGACAAAAGAATCGGTATTTCGTCTTTCTGAACCAAAATTACCTTTTACTAACGAATCAGTATAGCGACCTCAATTGATCATGAAAAATGGCAAAAAGTATAATTCTTTACAGTTTAAAACAATTGCAACCAATACTTTTTTTATCCCGAGAATAGAAACAATTTATCATTATCAGTGCACAGTATATACCGGCTTGCTGAAACCAAAGCCCGATGGCCTAACTATACTATGAAATTGAATTGTATTTACTAAATGCCATGGAATGAGTGCAACTTTCCAATATTACCTTTCCTTCCAATTGATAAATATATTATATTATTCAATATGGAATGAGCTATTCCCCTCATTACATGATCAATATACAAGAAATATCCTCTATTTTGCACATTTTCAAGGCAAAGATGAGCCGAGATGCAATGCATATAACCAGACATTGAATTTAAATGATTTTAGAAACAAAAGCAGTTAACTTTGACGGTGCTTCTAATCATCAAGGGCTGATCGAACAGATGTTCCTTGCAATTTTTCGCTTGACGAGGCGGCCAAGCAAGGAAATGGAATCTAAAATGTAACGCATTTTTTCCGGATCGCTATATAACACCACACCAACTGTCGTCTCCATACGATGAACACCGTCTTGTCTCCACATTTCGTGTAACATGCAGACATGTGTTAACTCACACGCCCATAAAGGGAAGCATTTAATTGCAAGGTTGTTGTGTTTTACTACCCACAATATCGTGAAGCAAAGGTACTTTCCAAGGTTAGCTATCAATGCGACCGTTCCGCTGTGTGCATTTCACCACTGTAATGGACAAGAGCAGCATACTACCGAAACATATCTTCATCCCATGGACATTTCCCCCAGTGGGCATTTCCCCCAGTGGACATTTTCCCCAGTGAACATTTCCCCCATCCTATATTTTTAGGTTATTTTGAACATAGTTTTAAAATAATTTGGCGATAACACAAATTTTTTTTATATATTTTTTTATTTTCTATATATAAGGATATAAGGATTTTCACATATGTTTTACGATAAATGAGTCACATAGTGATAAGGTATAATACATATACACAGTATATATCAGTATTATACAGTCTTATAGCACATATGTTTTACGATAAATGAGTCACATAGTGTTAAGATATAATACATATATACAGTTTTAAAACAACATAAAAGATGTATACATGATATATAGCATAACATTAACTGTTCGTATAGGTCGGTGTCACGAAGCCATTTGATGAGAATAAAATTGAACTAAAGTGAAAACTGAGGTAAAAAATAGAACAAAATTATATTGTTTAAAAATATATCTTTTATTTTACCACTATGTGATATAATGTTTTCATAAAATGTTAAAATATATACTATGTATATGAATATTTTATGTTATCACTATGTGATCCATGCATTATATTGTTTAAAAATGTGCTACATAATATATAATGTGCTTTCTCGTAAAACTAAATTGTAAAAATATGTGTTATATTGTCTTAAAATGTGCTACAAGACTGTATAATATTGCTATACTGTGTATATGTGTAATATCTTATCACTATTCACTCATTTATCGTAAAACATATGTGAAAATCCTTATATCCATTAAAAGAAAATAAAAAAATATTTGAAAAAAATTGTGTTTTTGCTAAATTATTTAAAAACTATGTTCAAAATAACTTAAAAATATAGGGTGGGGGAAATGTCCACTGGGGGAAATGTCCACTGGGGGAAATGCCCACTGGGGGAAAGGTCCATGGAGGAAATGACCGCTGGGGGAAATGTCCACTGAGGAAAATGCCCTGGATTCCAATTTTACGTATTCCACTTTGTTTGCTCCAGCCTTTACAATAACCCCCCCCCCCCCCCGCCGCCCCCACCCGAATAAAATGATAGGTTGTGCGATAACAATCTTTTCTTACAAAATAGAATGACCCCGATGATCAATATTTAACGAAATATCGCCCGTTCTATCACTTTCACGGCATTCCTTTCTGCGATATGCCATTATGAATCTCCGGGAGAGCAACTGTTTAACCAAACAGAAAGAAATTGTCCACTTTTTCAAAGTTAGATACAAACTGACGAAGTGTTTCGCTTGTAGCAGATGGTGATCATGTCTTCGTTGAACGTCGTGTAATTAACACTCTTATTCACCCTTAAAAGGAAATAAATCATACGCCAAAATATATTATGGAATTATTTATTACATTTCTTGAAAATATGTGATATGGTGCACCATGATCACCATTTCTAACTAAAAATACGCCACAACAATTTCGCCTCAAACAAGTACTTTTAATTGCCTTAACTCCTACATAATGACATGACCATAGGTATTTCAATGTGACCACTAGTTGGGCTCAATATGACCTCAAGTACAAATATATAATAAATTGACCAAGCAAAATCTAACCGGAAGGGTAAGTTGATTACCTCAACATCCGACGGTCAAAAATGAACGTTGACCGTCATTCGGCGAATTAAAAAAATATATATATACTAACTGAATACTTTTTAAGGTTTGGTTCATTTTCAAGTACATATATACAGTATATACGCATTACTATAAAATAGGCGTTGTCGACGAGGTGAGAGGTCGTTAAAAATTTCTAACGCAACTATTGTTCAATGTAACGCGCTCGAAGAGCCTACGAGACCGTTAAATTAGCGATCGAACGCACTCATTGTTCACAGCTAACCTACTGGTAACGCTCTCCTAACGCATTCTAAGGCCGCGTTAGCAGGTTACTAACGGGCATGCTGTGAATCGTCACGCGCTCGGACTTAATCCCTAATGCGTTAGGTAGAACCTTTACTCTGGTCGGTACTGTACTTCATAAAAGGATCACGCAGAATAGCTACAATAGCCTAGCCTGGGGACAACAATATATCTAGTCTCAGGGCGTTTCAGCTACACAAAAACTAGACAATATATTCTTTCATGAACTATCTACCGATCACACCGTCTGTAGTACAAGGGTGCTGAACTATATGGGACAATGCGTTGCCAACAGAGAAATATCGAAAGATAGAAACCAAACTGACCACTTTTGTCGTCACAGTATAGTGAGCACCGTTGAGGACGTAAGCAGCTTCCGGAAATACCACCCCCGATATGTTCATGCTGGAGTTTGAGTTCCAGATAGAAACATTGCGCATCTCTGGAACATTTCCAGACCATGTTAAACTTGATAGACGGAATGTATTTTCTGATGACGATATCTGCTGTAATAGAAACAATAACACATGAATTCTAAGCTCAAGGATTTTCGAAAACGTGTAGCACCTAAACTGAAAGACTTCACGATCGTATTTTTAGAATCAGAGTGAACCAATTTCTGTAACGTTGTCTGTGACCTTGATATCAAATCACATATTCTCTAAGCCCTTAGAGGTTCACGTTGCCTAATCCGCTGTAACTGGCACTACTGTTGCTGGGCACGTGGATCTCCACGGTCTATGTTTAGTTTCCTAAGCTCATTGTTCTGCGTATATATACTTTTCACGTGACAGGAAATCCGAATATTTAGTCTTGAAATCATTTGCAAAACAATCAACGTCGAAGGTAATTTGTCTTACATACTCACTTACATCAAGTACTCCAAGAGTGAAGCCAATCATTGTTCCATAAATTAATGCTGCAGGGAATAACATATTGTGGAAAGCAATACCGTTACCAACTTTGTGTTTGCCTGTGTGAATTACCTCCTCAAATGTTAAAACAATCCATACCTTGTCAAAAGATATTGCCGGATAACGAATATTCCATGTGCATGTGTGATAGATCCGAGATGGCGACAATGGCCATATTTCATGATGCATCATGGTGAAAATCAATACCAACTTTGCATTCACCTTTATGAAGCCACATACTATAAATTTTGAAGGGAATCTGCTTTTTGTCTAGTGATAAAATTTTGAGTAGACGCTCATGTGGAGACCCCTGTAGGCACCGGTGGACGAAACACAATCTGGAGCCACATCTCGCAGCAAGGTATTTACATACCAAATTTGAAAAGAGTATGTAGTGTCATTCTGATTGTATTCTTCGAAAGTAGAAAGTTTGCTTTCAGCCTGGTCAGCTTTGTGCAGATATAGGCGAAAGATGGGATGAGCAAATCTCATGCTGCATGTTGTGGCAATTTAGTCACATACCGAAATTTGAAAGAATCTGTTTCTTTTTCTTCTCCAGAAACAAAACCTAAAATTGGCTCCCATGTGGCGCCCCAGACCTATGGTCGTTTATGGATGACATATAATCCAAAGCAAAATCGAGTTACAAGGTATTCACACTGAAACTTTGAAAACGGTCTGCTCAGTCGTTCTTATTCATGCCTGAATCGAAATTTAAATAAGTGACGCCTCAAATGTTCACATTCGGAGGAAAACGCAATACAAAGAGAAATCTAGTTGAAGCGTATTTACATATCAAATTTGAAAAGAGTTTCTTAGGTCGTTCTTTATATTATTTTCCTGAAACAGCGTGATGTGTATGAAACACGCCACAAGTGACATTTTGGTCACCTGTAACGCTGTAATGCACACAGTTGAAAATCAATCGATATATCCTGTCAAAATATATTGCTCAGACAACAAAAATATCGCAAAATTACGGACGGCCGGTATGACCACGTCTCCATCCGCCTTTCGGTGGAGACCCCAGCCGCTTTCAGGTGGGAGATGTCTTCGCGATTTTAATACAGTTCATTCAATATTGTCAATGTCTAGTTTACGAAGTCGGAACTTCAATCGTCTGTTCTTTCTCGAAACGTCCTTCACTAAAGTGTAAGCTCTTTCAGTATTTGTAGAAATAGCTCGTTTGAAACGCTTTGCGAATAGAAAGTTTAGCTGAGAAACTTTTTGCTTGTAAGTGCTTGTAAATGAACAGATATAGAACTATTAAAAGGCAAAACGACAAGTACCATATTGATATGCTGTAGGTTGTATAAAGGGTTGTCAAATCTCAAGTTACCATTGCCTAATAGAACATCAATCCACTCCATAAACTGAACAGCATTGTCTGCTAATTCGAGGTGAAATACTGTTTAAACACCTGCTCAAAAGAATCATTACCCTTTGAAGGTATGCCAGGTTCTGTATCCTTGGTGGCAAAGTGTCTTTGAAAAGACGTTCATTATCTGCATCTGTGATGACAAACCATTTTGACATAATCAGAAAGCCTTGGAAGTCTTTGTTGAGACGTCTGGCCTGAAGAGATGAAAGGGTATACTTATTTGTGAGCTATATATATATATGTATAGAATTCATCATAAACTGCATAATCCTTCTGTTACTACTGTTATTAATTTTCATTAGGAACATCTTTCGGATAATTTTTATTAGTTATGTTATACAGCAATTAAGCAGGTGCACAGTCTATGTGAGTATATGACAATCAAGGGAGTCAGATTGGAGGGTGACAAAATTTAAATTGAATAGGAGAAATTTATACTGTGTGTAATACAGAAAATGCGGTAAAGCAGAAATCTGTATCAATCCAAAACTACGCAGATCTGAGGCGAGAAATGTAAAACATTGTCATTTCCATCCCTGAAACACTACATTTTTTCCCATAACCTGAAATTATCTTTTAAAATATCTGATTTTCGGCATTCTAATACATCCTAACTAGTCTACCATAGTTTATCATGGTTGTCGCGTGTACTGCTTCGATTGTTATCTTCCATGGAAAAGCTCACCTCGTGTATCACCTTGTTGGCCATGTTCTGTTCGACCACCAGTACAAATGTCTTGTACGTATTCCGGAGTTCAAGGACACATTCAATCAGAGAGGACTTCATTCTTTCATCTGAATTTGTGGGGAGACGCCTGGTAATTATTCTGTCTCGTTGTTGTGCGGTCAAACTGAATATTTCTTCCATGTTCGACCCTACCATAAAATGAAAAATTCACATTTTGTTGGAATAGTGTTCTAATATTTTTCAGTTTTGTTTTTCTCGAGACCCAAACGTGTCATTGCAATGTCCTGGAATCCAATCATATATTGCCAGGGAATAACATTGAGTGATATGAGCATCATTATGTATGATACATATGGTATTCCATGTGTACTCTCTAGCGGTTTGAATTTTGGCGATTGTGTGTCGGACTTGAGGCCAATCGGGTCAGTCTGTATAACGATTCTCCTCCATATTCTGAATTGGTAAGTGTGGTAGTCTTAAACATGTTAGGTCGAACTTGAAAGCAGTCTCTTAATAGTTCACGCAATAATAAAATCATTCAGAGTAGATGGATAAATTCTGTGCTTCGATCCCCACGTAAACACAATTCAATGCACGAGGTTTCGATCTCCTTCCCGGGGACATAAGTGAATCAAGTGAACATAAAATAATTTGAAATTGATACAATTAATCCTAAAAAAATGCATGATACTTAGTAAATATTAATCTGGTGTGCCATAAAATAGTTTTGCCCACTTTTCCTAGAGGAAAAGCATAAATTTTGAAGCAATATGACGAAAAAAGTCACTTTCCTGGTACCCAACATGGCCGCCATTTTGAATTTACCCAAATAGGTCCAAAATGTTCGCAAATACGACAAAGTACAAAGCCACGGACTTTTTGTCATTCTGGAGATTCTAAAATGTCCAACACGTTGATCACTCTGAAGTCCAGTACAATTTTAACTAGATACAACGCGCCATTGACGTCATGACGTAACTATCCACGACAGAAATGAGATGTAACAGAGAGACACCGCTTAGAAAAATGACTTAGGTATCGACATATGACGTCCTAAATGATTGAATTTACCTATGTAGAAACAGTTCGAACTATACTTGCTAAAATAATTCCAAACTCTGTTCCAAACTATGTTGACCTGAATATCGCAATCTCTATTGAAAACCGGATTGTACATTCTGACTAGAAGACCTTCTTTGATTTTTCGGTTCCGCCTATGCGATTCGGTCATTAATATCTGTACACTGTCCTGCTTGAAGGTACTGTTGCACTTCCAGCACTTTTCGGTCAAAACCGACTTTGTCACCTCACCCACTCGAACGGCCTTATGCTCCTTCATTCTCCACCGCAGTGTGCATGTTTCTCCGATATTCTGATCCGCCACATTCACTAGTGGTATTATATACCTTGTTCTTCTTGTCGATATTCATGTCTCTGCCTTTGTATGTATCCACATGGGATTTCTCTACATTACAATCCCTCGTCAAGACCGTATTGGCCCTCTAATCTCATTAATAGTATCTGTGTTTAAGAAAACTGATCGCAGATATTTTATTGTCAGAAGCCATAAAGCATTATCTAGCTCTACTACATACAAGGGATATCATTCATGGGATGTTTCTTTGTTTGTAGAGTTGCTTGAATTTCTAATTAAAAATATCTATTTGAAATTTGGAAACACAATATATCAACAGCATATAGGTACTCCATTGGATATTAAATTTGCACCTCTGTTTGCTGACGTATATCTGTTCTCTTATGAATATGACTATATCCAGTTAAAAAAACGATAAATTCAAAGCCCGTTCCTTCTCATTCACCAAACGTTATATAGATCTTCTCGCTGTGGATAATCGCTATATATATGTCACAGTGAAGGATAAATATCCACCTTCACTGGGTTTGAAGGAAACAACAGACAGCCCTACCCGAACATCATATTTAGACCTATATCTCTATAAAAATGAAGCGGACCTTCTTTCTCGTCGACTTTATGACAAAAGAAATGATTACAATTTCGACATCGTAAATCATCCCTTTGTGGACAGTGATATACATTGCTGCAGACCCTTATAAAACAGGGCTATACCACCAGGCGCCTTCACTCAACGTTAGTAAAATTTGGCGATACATATCACATGCTGATACCAAAATACGAGCGTAGCGTGCACGTTTATGTCTAATTCCGCCAAACCTGGAGCTAGGGGCCGTATGAACCCATGTACTCCCAAAGATCCTCATGGTGCCCATATAATCAGGAACAATCAAAGCGTGACTGAGATACATCATTCTCTAGATAACGGTGCTTTTTGGTGCTAATACTGTTATGTGGAAAATGGAATAGGTCTTTGGATTATGGACGCGGATATTCTCTAATGGACGACGGCTGGATTATGAATGACGGACTAGACGCTTGTAATTTACAACGAATATCGTATGGATTAAGAATACTGATCAACGATAAGGATTTGATATTTTTGGAACATCATGATGTCTTGCCCGGCATCATTGAAAACTGTTGACCGCTTCTCTCTTGCAGAAAACTAGCCTATTTTTATGTATACTATCATTGTCTTTTGAATTTGGTGCTGATGTTGTTATATGGAATATGAAATAGGTCTATGGATTACGGACGCGGATATCCTTTGACCCCACCTGGCCTGGGGGGAGGCCGAAATGACCCCTCTACCAAACTATCCGCGCTATCTCCGGAACGACAAAAAATGGAGAACTGAAACTCCGTGACTTTATCGTTTATCATATTGAGGTCATTTTGAGCCTATTTGCATGACCCCCCGAGCAGAGAATCATGGGTAAATTCAAGATGGTGACCACGTGAGGTACCAGAAAAATAATTTTGTTCACGATATTTCTTCAAAGTTTCTGCTTTTCCGCGATGAAAAGTGGACAAAAACTATTTTATTTCACATCACATTAATATTTACTAATTTATCATGCAGTTTTTGCGGAAAATTGCATAAATAAAAAATTCGAAAAATCGACCAAAAAATGCCGCTTTTGAAGGCCATCTTGGATTTTTTTTTATATTTTCTGATAGAGCTTGAGCCAAGGGTATGGTGTGGTAAGTTTCAGCTCCTTAGCTCAAGAGGTAAGAAAAATAATTAGGGGGGAAGGAGGGGGGGGGGGGGGGGCGGGCGACCAGGATACGTCCCAAAAAGCCCAGGCCAGATACGGTTAATTGATGACGACTGAATTATGAATGACGGGTTAGACGCGTGAAATTCTTATTTTTCATATAGTCCATCCTCCATCTATAATACGTTGAAATTAAGCATAGCTCTAGAAGCTCTTTCAATAAATCAGCTATCCCATTGAAGAGATTACCTCACTTATTTATATTATCAATTACCATGCACATGTTCTACCATTAGTGCTATAGCTGATTACCCAGCTTTAGCTATTGTCAAAACTGATTAGTGCTGCTCGCTGATCCCTTTGTGCCAGCTATTATCTATTATAACATTAACAGTCTATTGACCCTGCACTCATTGATATATTATGTCCGTACCCTACTTACTAATAATACTGTCTGTTTTATTGTTTGATATATTACTTTGCAATTACCAATACTCACTCATGTCTTCGACTAATGGGCTAGATTTACAGCCCTTTATATACACATACCTACCTTGACCATCTCACATGAAACCTGATAAAGCAGATTTAATTGCGAATCCTCTTGTTTAATAAATTCAGTTAGTCTCCAAAGGTGTTACGTTCCAGTTATTTCCCTATGTTTTAGAGATTAACACGGCTACCCACATGTTGTACTAATACATCAGCTGATAATGGACAATTGGGAAAAATAATCAGTACCGCCTATATTTTCTTTGTAATTATTTCAATTGCATTCTTCACTGAGACTTTAGCGAAGAGGGATTTTACATAAAAACTCAACATTGTTTTTCCTGGTTGTAAACTGATATCCTTACTTTTATTGGCAAAATCATCTGTGTTTTTCACGAATGTAAACAGAGAACCGGCTGGCGGGTTAATATAGTGACACGGAATTTTTCCTAAGTTGTACGTCGGAAAGTCGATAAACGAAATAATCGGTATCACTTTCAGAACGTCAGTTTTTTTAAATTTATCCTTCCCAACTGGTAATTCGACAGAAACCAAACTCGGTCTTTTTCCGATCCACCAAAGTGCAATAATCATCTGTTTGATTGGAAAAATCATATCAGGCTCGCAGAACCATATAGAATTTATTAACTAAATAACTTAGCTGGTGATTAACTGAGCTGTAGGGAATATAAGATCTACATGAGAAGTTTCAGTTCTTCTGATCAAAAGATAAATCCCGTTTTTAATAAAGATTGTGATATTCAGGTTAACAAGGTTTGGGACCAGCTAATTAAATTATTCTAGCAAGTACCGGTATATTGTTGCATATACGTTCGAATGGTTTCTATATACAGACATTGAATCTTGTATAAGGTCATCTTGTATCACAAGTTGGTTTTTGTTCACATGATATAGTTCCTAGGACACGGATCGAAAGCTCGTGCATTAAATTGTTTTACGTGGAGAAGCTCAGAATGTGTAATATTATTGAAGATTCAACGCATGACTGTAAAACAGTATATAAGAAAAGTATTGTAATAAAAGAAGTCGATAAAGGTTCTCCTGTAGTAATTAGGGTTTGCTCCTGTACGGTAATACAAGATCACCAAATTCAAAACGAATAAACTAGTCCAAAATGTCCGCGGAAGACTAATCAAAATTATTTCTCAGTAAATGTGAATCTAAGTCATCCAAATTCTGGATTCTCTAACGTACACAGTTCTCCACTGGTTAATAATTTCATAAAACAATAGTATTGTTAATAGATCAGCAGTTGAAACCCACGGATTTAACATTTGGGCGTTTCATTGCCGGCCCACACTGTCTCACCACCAGGTTAAGTGAATTTATAGTAATCGTGCTAAAACCGTACATTGTCGTTTCATGTGTCAGAGATGTTAGTCGATTTTCTCAGTGATAGATTTATGGAGAAATAGTTTAAACTGTATATGTAGAAAACTTATATGGCAGCACTTCACATGATCTGGATTTGAGAGCTATTAAATAGTAGCTAGAAAATACACGGAGTAAAACGAAGATGAATCTACAAAGGAAAAGATAATATTGAAAAACAAAATATTGAAGAAAAAAACTCGCTTCCACGTATGCTACTCCAGTTTTAGGATATTATGAAAAGACTACATTGAAACAGAGTTTGGTAACATTGTGAGAGACACACTGAGAATGACGTTTAGTATTTGGATGATTGCCTTTTCTTATGGAATACTGGATGACTTTCACAAACTTATCCGCAATCTCGATTCAGACATTTCAGTTCACCAAACAATGAACATTTCTTCACAATCTTTGCCAATAGCTATTGCAAAATTAAAACGTCGGAGGACACATGAAAACTAGAAATTCAATAATAGTCCATAATTCATAGTTAAATTCAATAATCCAATATATATTATACCATACGTATCGCTGTATAATAGGCAGAAACCATTCCAGGCTAACATCATCAAGGCGTCTTTCAACGCTTTCACTGTTCCTGTGTGGTGCACTGGAGCTGTGTTGTCCCATTTTCCAGGTTTGAAAGTTTCGACACAACATATATCCTTGGATGTAACATATGACTCATTTCTTGGTACGAATTTCAAAGTACATCCGTTTTTTCGTTTTTTGAAGAACTTCTCATATCCGCAAAGTAAGACTTCATGTGCGAAAACGTGACGTATCTCAGATAAGTCGAAACAGGAACCGCGAAATCCAAACCCTTCTGTTGATGTGGTCAACATGTTTTTCACTGAAAGGTAACACCAGAGAGATTACAAACAGGACTATCCAGCAAATACACAATGAATATACGCGGTTTCATTCACAATATCGAGACCGCATGTCGATTATCTGGCTTACTAGCTCTGAACATTAATATACAAAACAAGAGCCTAATTCACACTACAGGCTACGTTATTTAGAAATGCATGTTGGAGGTCCTTCATGTTATTCACATTAGGAGGCGGTGAGAGGTTTTGGGGTGATCATAACCATTTACAGTCAATAATAGCCGTTATATATAAACATTTTGTTATTTCTTGTCACTGTACCTTATCACATATGCTATCGAAACGAAATTTGAGAGAAATCGGTTGAGCCATTTAGAAGTTCAGGAACTAAATATCGAGAATCGGTTCAATTGAACCCTGGTTTTTATTTCTGGTCACTCTACCTGACCACATAGCTATCCTCAACAAGAATCTGGATGAGAATGTGCAGGTCAATCCGTTAAGGCTCGTCATCTATAGCTGACGAAGTCCAATAAGTGAAAGTGTACTAATAGTTCATTGATATACTAATACAGTGCTTCATATGTGCATATCACTTCCAACTTTCTCTGAATTAGCTTACCTGTTTTTACAATGGGGAACAATGTGTTATTCCCTCTCAAGACTACTCTGTCGTGGATGGAGTTACATTTCTCTGTAAGTGTAAAATCATGTGGGGTTCTACAAATTGAGTTCTTCAACATGTCAAATATGTATTAATTGAATCTTTGACACTTTTATCCATCAACCCATTATCTACTGAAATGCGTTTCGTATCACCCGGGAGAAGCATAAATGATTCGACCGATGTCCAGTCCTGCCGAATTAATGACATATATATGGTGTGTTCGATGTATTATTTATCACAATGGTGTATAACTCATGAATTAATTGACCGCGTCCTGAAAGATTATCTTCTTCACATGACAGCGTTGGCTTGCAAAACCAAGCAGACATCACATGGAAAGATTTAAACATGGAACAAACCAGTTTCTTGCAGAGAGATGCGGTTAACAGATTTCAAGGATGCCGACAAGACATCACCAGGAGCGAGAACATGTGTTTGATGTATAAAAGATCACCTTTAGGGTTATATTGAACATTAGGGTTAGGTAAAGCCTCTTAAGCCAGCGCTATCAACATCTTAACTTATACACCAGTCTATCAAAGGTGATCACATCGTCTAGTCACATCGAGACCTCCGTCCTCAGAAATGGCGTTGAACGCCCCTGTACCTAGACAGGACGTTGATCGCCTCTGTGCCCAGACATGGCTTGATCACCTCCCTATCCAGACATGGCGCTGATCACCTCCGTGCCCAGACATGGCGTTTAACTCTTCCGTGTCTAGACATGGCTTTGATCACCTCCGTGAACTGATATGACGTTGGTCATCTCCGTACCCAGACATGGCGTTGATCACCTCCGTGCCCAAACATGGCGTTGATCATTCCCTTGCCCAGACATGACGTTGATCATCTCCGTGCCCAGACATGACGTTGATCATCTCCGTACCCAGACCTCGCTTTGATCACCTCCGCGTCCAGACATGGCGGTACCCACCCCGTGTCCAAACATGGCGTTAAGCACCTCCGTGTCCAGAAAAGGCATTGATCATCTCCTTGACGAGATATGACGCTGGTCACCTCTTTGTCCAGACATGGCGTTGATCACCTCCGTTTTCAGACATGGCGTGATAACCTCCGTTTCCAGACATGGCATCTATCACCTCCGTGCCCAGACATGGCATTTGATCACCTCCGTGCCCAGACATGGTTTTGATCACCCCCATGCCCAGACATGACGTTGATCACCTCCTTACCCAGGCATGGCTTTGATAACCTCCGTGTCCAGATATGGCGTTGATCACCCCTTGCCCAGAGATGACGTTGATCACCTCCGTGACTAGACATGGCTCTGATCAATTTCGTGCTCAGATATGGCGTCGATCATCCCAGTACCCAGACATGACATTGATCACCTCCGTACCCAGACATGGCTTTCATCACCTTCGTGTCCAGACATGACGTTGATCACCTCCGTACCCAGACATGGCGTTCATCAACTCCATGCCCAGACATGACGTTGATCACCTCCGTACCCAGACATGGCTTTCATCACCTAGGTGTCCAGACATGACGTTAAACACCTCCTTGTCCAGACATGGTATTGATCACCTCCGTGCCCAGACATAGTGTTGATCACCTGTGTGTCCAGTCATGGCAATGACGGCGTCCGCGCCCAGACATATGATGTTTAATGGATATATGAAAATTGGAATAGGAGTATTAGATTCCTGGATATAAATCAGCAATCCACTTACTAGATCCCTACGTCGCTGTCTGTCATCTCATTCCATTCTCAAATTTCCACTATTAATCTCTGTTTTCCCCATGTTAAATATATCTATCATTTCAGCTCTCTAGACCCAGGGCTAATAGAGAGTGAGAGAGCGGGATTTCGGGTTATTGATGAGGTTGTAGTAGATCTGGGCTGGAATGGTCAAACTCCTTTCATTCTTTCATTTTTTTGTACATTTTCTGTAAATAGCTATACACAAGGACAAGCCAGAGGAGTCCCAAATATATAACACTAGCACATTACCCGTCGGGTGATTGTGTCGTATATAATATAATTTGACATACAGCTTGAGATTTGTCAGCATTCGGGCTAATATATATATTTTTTTTCAATAGCTTCAGGCCGGTCTGGCACATAAGATTGTGAGGAAAAAAATCAGACATAAACAAACAGCACAGAGAGAAGTAAAGTCAACATATAAGGTAATTCCTAATCCCAGTGCAACAACACCACATTCATTATTTGGGAGTATGACCAGTTGAACCAGCTCAGCTTTTGCTAAGGCCTTAGATGTAATCAATGGAGGAAAAATGCGTGGAGGTTTTGGCATAGCATGACCAAATTCTTAGCTCTAAATATACTCTTCTACTCTTCTATATAGCTCATAATGAAATCAAGTAATTTGGTCTTGGAAATATGGATCAAGGTCAGGCATCTTCAACAATTTTCTGGTCTATTCTAACTTAATTGCATATGGAACATGAATTCGAATATCTTAAACTTAACATATAGAATGTGACCTTTAGAAAATAGGTCAAGGGCAGTGATCAAGTTCAGGCATATGTCGTATAAATTTGGACAGTGTTGATATAATCCTTCGTGAAATATCTTCAGCACACCTGTGGACCATCGCCAGCTGTATACATAGATTTAATTTGGAAGCCTAGCTATATTTCTTCGCGTTTTATCATAATAAACAATGTACGACCTTGAAAATCGTCGAACTTTATCTATACACCATGTAAACATGTTGTGACTGGTGACCTTGATGTGGTGAGTGATAAGGACCTAAGATTACTCCTGATGAAGGGACCTAAATATAGAGAGCCGAGAAATATAAATCTGAAGGCCGACCAGAAGATAGTCCTGTCTGCTTTGGAACAGTACGTTATTGATTGGTCTAAGCGAGTGTATCTGGCATGGTTAGGATTATGTCCTTTGTACAAACAGTGAACATAATTTAACCTCCATTATATATCAGAAGTCTGCATTTGGAGATAACTGTTTGTACAAAGGACATAATCCTAACCATGCCAGATACAGTATTATAGATAATGCTAAATTTGACTCACAACTAAAGATAAAGGAATCCCTGCAAATCAGCAAATCTTGCCCTGATCTGAACAATAGTATGTCTTCTACACCTCTATACCTATTCAATGTATGATATGAACGGTTTCACTCATTCAATTGTTGCTTAGTAGTTTTGTAATTGTATATATAACATAGTTTGTTGTTTCCCTTCTCACTGTATTGTACTTTCAACTATTTGAGTGAGTTTAGTTAAACCGCTCCACACTGGGATTTACAAAGCTCCAAATAATATAATATTCATATGTAAATATTACTATTACCAGGTGAGGGTTGAAGAATTGAGTGTAAACATATGGTCATCAAATACGTCTACTTACTCTCAAACTGCAGTTACTCTGGAAGATCTATTTAACAATCACAAAACGTTTCTCAGGGAAAGAGGTATTTGTCTTCCAACCAAACATAACGATATACCAAAAGTATACTGGACTCTCAAAATGCATAAATCACCATACAAAGCTAGATTCATAGCTGGTTCTAGAAACTGCACCACCAAGCTTATTTCAACCCTATTGACCAGGGCCCTTCAGGGGGTAAAAGCATGTTGGGAAAGGTATTGCGCCACTATTTCTAAAAACTCTGGCGTTGAATGTATGAGGATATTGAAAAACTCAAAATGTCTTACGGAAGAACTTCATGCTAAAGGTCACATACCGTACAGACATGTATCCACATGGGATTTCTCGACTCGCTATACTACAATCCCTCATCAGGACCTTATTGACCGTATAAGTTCATTAATAGTATCTGTGTTCAAGAAAACTGATCGTAGGTATATTAATGTCGGAAGCCATAAAGCATTCTTTAGCTCTACTGCGTACAAGAGATATCATTCATGGGATGTTTCTTTTTTTTATAGAGTTGCTTGAATTTCTCATTAAAAATATCTATTTGAAATTTGGCAACACGATATATCAACAGCATATAGGTATTCCAATGGGTACTAATTGTGCACCCCTATTGGCTGACCTATATCTGTTCTCTTATGAATATGACTATATGCAGGCGCTTTCAAAAACCGATCAATTCAAAGCCCGTTTCTTCTCATTCACCAAACGCTACATAGACGATCTTCTCGCTGTGGATAATCGCTATATAAATGAAGCAGTGAAGGATATATATCCACCTTCTCTGGATTTGAAGGAAACTACAGATAACCCTACAGGCACATCAAATTTAGACCTATATCTCTATAAAAATGCAGCGGGCCTTCTCTCTCGTCGACTGCATGACAAAAGAGATCGACATCGTAAACTATCCCTTTCTGGACAGTAATATTCCAGTAGGACCTGCATATGGCGTATACATATCACGCCTAGTAGCATTTGCTAGATCCTGTGTTAAATGTGACGATTTTAATCAACGTCACAAAACATTGTTGCAGAAACTTATAAAACAGGGCTACACCACCACCCGCCTCCACTCAAAGTTTCTCAAATTTGGCGATACATATCGCATGCTGATAGCAAAATACGAGCGTAGCGTGCAAGATCTATGGCGTTACGTTTCGTAACTTGTGTCTAATTCCGCTTAACCCGGGGCTATTGGCCGTATGAACCCATGTACTTCAAGATCCTCATGGTACTCATATAAACAGTCACAATCAAAGCGTGACTGAGATACATCATTCTTTAGATGACGACTTTACAACGAATATTATGGATTAAGAATACTGATCAGGGATACGGATTTGATATTTTTGGAACATCATGATTTCTTGCCGGCATCATTGAAAACTGTTGACCGCTTCTCTCTTGCAGGAAACAAGCCTATGTTTATGTATACTATGATTGTCTTCTTGAATTTGGTGCTAATACTGTTATATGGAATATGTCTTTGAATTATGGACGCGGATATTCTCTAATAGACGACGGCTGAATTATGAATGACGGACCAGACGCTTGTAATCCATCAATAGCTTTCTTATGAGGCTATATATCGTATATTTTGCACTGTACCGCTATGCGATGTATTAATAGAAAAGCAAGATATTCATTAAGATAGACACAGGAATTATATATGGACAATGGCTAGCTACTAAATGTTGGATTTGACGCTTAGTATTTAGCTAATATGTATGCTACGTGCAGCCTCTGTACATGTACATTATCCAACGGTTCCATATGGTCAGTCATATAAAAAAAATACTCAGAACATAGGGGAAAACAATGTAGAAGATGACATGCTACTGAAAGTCAAATCTGAAGTTTGCCGGGTTCCTCCAGGCAGGTGTGGTATATGTGCACCACGTTTGATGGATCTAAATCACCTGCAAGTGGATACACAGGCGCTATCAGTGACAGATATACATACATACATACATACATACAAACAAACATACATACAGACGTTTCAGATCGGCTCTTTTAATAGTATAGATAATAGACAACTGAATGAATAAATAAACCAAATTCGTGTTAGATACTTTGTTCCTACACTAACCTTCGTGAAATAGAATCATCGATAAGCTGAATTAGATCTCTGAAACAGGTAGTTGTGTACTTACAAACATGTACATGTATTCTGGGAAATCGGTATATTTCCGCCATCAATGACAGTGGAAACTTTTATTCAAGTTTGTCATGCAGGAAACAACATTTATCGGGATCATGGTGAGGGATTTGTCTTACTGTCACACTCAAAGTTCGACTTCCTCCAAGCGACCAAACTGACTGTCATCATATAAATGAAGCAGAGCACCCGGAGAGAACCACCGCCCGTCGGATCATGTGTCTTAATACGGTGAATCTTGATTTGGACAAAATCTGTACCATGTACCAACTCTTAAAATGTCTCAACCATAGAGGGAAGAAGTGTAGAGAGCAACGGGTGCACTGCTCCAGGGGTGGGGAAATCCTCCCGAGGGTAGTGCACAGGTTGAATAAGTGTAGCATCATGTAAGCTCCCAGAATATATTCTTAGATGGTCTGAATCTCGAATGGACCCGGCTTCCTGGTATCAGGAAACCTTCAAAAGTCACATTGAAACATACAACCATGGGTTCCCGATGGGCATAGATAAGTCATGACAGTGCACTCGCTGAGCCATCAATAAATAACAAAAAATAATTATAAATCAAATTTTCATCAAAAGTAGGTCAGCTTATTTTGCGGGCTAAATGATTCGGATGGACTGACTCACTCACTCATTCGCTGAATACCGGACAATTTGCAAATGGTAGCCTACTTCCTACGAATATTCAAATAAACGGATTCTTTAAAATGATATTAATGACGAATACAAGCAGTATTAGGCGCATTTGAAAGTAAAAGTTATGTGTCATCTTAGTAAAGTCAAAAGATTATTTCTTTAATTCTGCACAAAATGTTGTATTTCTTACAGACAGAATTCCCAAGTTTTATATTGTTATCGCTCAGAGCAAAATATGCGTCGACTGGCGTTTGAAATTAGGCTTTCGTCTGGTTTTGGCTTTTTCGTATATATTTTAACATGCATTTTTTAATATATCCAACATCTGGAATCAAAATAACTAATATCGCGATAGACAGAGCGACCTTTGAAATCATTACCCTCGATTTGTTCAAGGTGTCAAATAGTTATTTATTACCTCTTTCACCAAAATGCAATTGTTATAAGCTACTCTATCCCTCACGCGGCATAAATAGAAATAGCCAGAGAGCCACCATCCTTGGAATATTGATGACGGCATGCTGAAGTGAAAACATCTGTTCAAGAATGAATCTTTACAATACACACAGATGCAAATGTGAACCCTACCGTCTTCAAGCGTAAACATCTCTATCCCAGGTGATTGTCCATCCGCAAATTTCTTCGTCACGGTGATGAGACAGTACAGACATGTAACCAAAATACATCTAGCCGGCAAACCATCTTCGAAACTTATCTTTCCTGTATGCATGACCGGAGATAGGAAGCAAAATTGTGATACAGGTTTGCACAATGGATATCTCTCGCAAAACAATCAGAAAATATTGTCAATTCAACAAATATACAATAAGCGTTGTAATTCATCTTTGAATAGCTGTGCATACACATTACACATTCTTGTCCGATGTCCATATATTTGAACACTGGAGAATTCCACGTTTAATTGGCAGCGATTATGCTTAACAATGTTCCTTGCGTTGACACTCATAATACCAATAATTTCATCCCGCTATGCAATTAAGTCGGTTCCAGATCAGCATTGGATGTTGAGAACGCGTGACATGATTACATCTGCTTTCACCGTAAGTCCGGTTGACACTGGAGATTAAAACCATCAGCATCAAGTTTGGATGAGACCGTGTTTGTCTTCTTCCCCAGCATGTGTCTAAATGATCGTCATTCAAACTCACTATTACATTTCTGAGCTCAGTAAAGGGCAAAGATGCAAACAAATGTTTATGCATACGGCAAAGTAAGTCTATACAATTAGGCACGACCGTCAGTCAACATTGATCTTTTCATTTTTTTTTCCACCAACTATTGTAAATATTTCTATCGATTATGGGGCTTATACTAACAAGTAAATCCCTTCGATTTCTTTCTTAGTGACAGCTACATGTAGTAGTCATTTTCTTTACGAAATAATGCGATACAGCGTCTGATTACAAGCGTCTGGTCCAGCATTCATTATTCAGCCGTCGTCCATTAAAGAATATCCGCGTCCATATTCCAAAGAGCTATTCCATATTCTATATAACAGTACTAGCAACGAATTCAAAAAGACAATCATAGTATCCTTAAACATAGGCTAGTTTCCTGCAAGAGAGAAGCGGTTAACAGTTTTCAATGATGCCGGCAAGACATCATGATGTTCCAAAAATATCAAATCCGTATCGCGATGTCTCTTTCTTTCGCAGTAACCAGTTAACAAACATATCTTAAATTACTTTGCAGTAGAAAACCGTGTTTTAACGGCTAACATATGTAACTATCTTCTATCTTTTTATTTTTTTAAATTCAGCTGGTGAAATAGAAATTCCTAAAAGGTGTCATTCCAAATCTGAAAAAGAACACTGAAAACTAGAATCCTTAACAAGTTCTGTAATATTTCCCCACTTTATCACTAGCCAAATATTCTTTGAATTCATTCCTTAGCATGGTAACGAATATTCCTTGGTATGTTGTGGAATATTCCGCTGGTGCTTTACTTGGGGAATATTCCTTACCCTTTTCTTAGTGTACCGTAAGATCTAGATAAAGGTTTGATGCGCCACTTGAAATACAAACTTAACAAAACTGCTCAATCTAATATGTATAAAAAATTTATTGGAGCGAAACTTGATTACGCCGATTTTATATGAGTTTATTGTAATAAAGAAATATGAAATAAATTAGAAAGATTAGAGTTGGCTGCTCTCTAAAAACAACTGTGATCTTATTGTCACAAAATATGGACCACTGGTACGCAGCCAATGCGGTAAGAATGCACATCCACGTCACTGTGTGTTCGTGGTAATCACTGTGTATTAGTTAGGCACAATCCCTGTGTATATTAAGGTATATATATCTTAGCTCTGTGTACTAGTGGTACACAATCTCTGTATATTAAGGTATATAACCACAGCTCTGTGTACTAGTGGTACACAATCCCTGTGTATATTAAGGTATATATCCACAGCTCTGTGTACTAGTGGTACACAATCCCTGTGTATATTAAGGTATATATCCACAGCTCTGTGTATTAGTGGTACACAATCCCTGTGTATATCAAGGTATATATCCACGGCTCTGTGTACTAGTGGTACACAATCTCTGTATATTAAGGTATATAACCACAGCTCTGTGTACTAGTGGTACACAATCCCTGTGTATATTAAGGTATATATCCACAGCTCTGTGTACTATGTAGGTGTACATCTGTGTACTATGCAGGTGTACATAGTCAAGTACACTGTAGTGTTTAGAGAGTGCTGCTCGTATTATTGCTATGCCACTCGCAACTTCCTCTACTTGAAAACTGAGTGGAAACGCTGACAAAAAGATGAAAAAATGTAAACCTTCGTATTATGCATAAATTAGATTGCGGATAATCTCCGGAAAAATTCAAAATCTCTTACCACAGAAAGTCGAAAGTCGTAGTACCTATAATATTAGAAATTCACATAACTATACTCTCTTTGAATCCAGAACTATTGTTGGAAAACCCGTTTTCCCTACCTCTGTTGATTCGTGGAGTCCTCTTCATCAGTCTGTTAAAGATCACGAGTATTTAAGTAGGTTTTAAACAGATCCGTTCAAAAGATGAACCAAATGGAAATAAATATATATATTTACAAGTATCGCACTCAAAATTAAGACACAAATGCAGTTTTTCATTTGGTAGCCAGTCCAGCTTGTTCATGTAGAGAAGATGCTTTCCATTGATTCATAATATATACATTATTATGGGAAAATAAGAATCTTAGTAAAAAGGAAAACCAAGAAATACTCATTGTTGTACAGAATTTTATCAGTGATAAAAACCGATTTTGATAAAAAAAAAAGCATAGTACATATTCTGGCCCTATACAGTTATACTTAATTTTGAAAATCACGAATTCCCCCATGGCTCTGTTTATGCATGTGTATATATGAGTTACATCTTAAAGTAAACTAGAAAAAAAGATATTTTTTCTTTGAGGTAATATATGTATGTATTTTCATTCCTTTTTCTCCTATATCTACCTTCGCTATGTTGTTTTTATCTGTATGGAGGGGGTTATCTAAGTTGTTAGAACTTGTAGCCCAATCATTTTAACATTTGGGGCGGTAAAAATATGTTTCAGCTAAATTAAACTAGATAGAGTTGTGAAACATGAATGGGTGATTTTCGGCATTCGTTTGATGCAATAGTTCACAAGTTTGCTGGCAAAATATCCAACTTGAGCACCTGAAATTTGGAACGCTTGTTCTGAAGAATCCGACCGATAGTCCTTCGGCAAAGAGTCGAAGTGATAACACCTGAGGTGGAAAATTCTAGTAATGGCTTTTGAAGAGGTATATGTATGTAGTTGTTATCCATATGTGGATCGCCAGCTTAACCCTGTCTGCCCCGGCACCTGTTAGTCTTGCGTAAAAATGAGCATTCGGACTATTTTTACTATTTTGTGTTTTCGATTTTCTTATTTATGTGTTTTCTTCGCAAAACTGCATGATAATTAGTAAATAATAATTTGTTACGAAATAAACTAGCCTGTGCCCACTTTTCCTCGAAGAAGACCAAGACTTTTGAAGAAATATGACGAAAACGTTACTTTTCTGGTACCCCACATGGTCGTCATTTCGAATTTACCCATGATCCCCTTCTTGAGGGTTATGCAAATAGGTTCAAAATGATGCCAATATGATAAACTAGGTTTACGCAGTCATGGAGTGTCAGCTCTTAAGATTTGTCGTTCCGGAGATCGGATCGAACAACAGTGTTGGGGGGGGGGGAGCAGGAAGGGTAGTATACCACGCCTTTTCAAACCTACCCCTTGCCCTATTCTAAATTCAAACTGGAGGGGTGAGGTATGGTCCGTCTGAAATTTTCTTATGCTGCCCTCTAGAGATCTGAAAATTCGCACACATTGGACTTAGGCACTCTTCTATTGAAGCACGCAAACATCATGTCATATAATCATTTATTCACGTCATAGTGACGTAATAACCCGACGAGCCATTTATTGTCTGTTTTTTGTCCATTTTCAAATTGTTGGGATGTTGTTTTTTTAAATTCTGCTGGTGCCATTTGACATGGCAGATTCGATTCATGTTCATCCAAGAGAATTTTTTATATGCTATCCGTATGTGATAACAGTTTCCAATCGGTAATTTATGAGTAGTTACAGCACACTTTCTGGGCCCTACCTCGCCGTCATTCTGAACCCAATTATGGAATGGATGAAATTGTTCACACACTACAATAAGGTCGTTCCTTATATCACCACTAAACACAAATTAATAAAATCCCTTGATGACGTCACTACGACGTCATAAATCTAAAAATCAGTTTGTCTTTTCGACCTATTAGTCTATTTTTAATTAATAGTTCCTATTTAGTTGGTGCCATTTGAGGTAGCATATTTTATCAATATTTCTTAAAGTGGTATTATTGTGTAGTTTTACCCATATGCTATAATATTGAAGACCAATAAACCTTATCCTTACTCTAAGCCAAACGTTGGAGTGGCGGGGTAAGGCCCACCAGACATTTTCTTTAAACCTGCGTGCTAATATATTTTACTCTATTGCTATTATACATTGCTAAATAAAATGATAAAACGTTTAATTACATTATATCTCGCCAAAGTGCCATATTTGCTTATCTATCGATGTTGCCTGTGGCAATGTGCCATCACTTTTAACAAAGAAACGTGACATCAATTTGTGTAGAGTCAGGAGGAATAAACCGAACATTGTTAATGACAAAACAGGGTAGATCCTGTTTGAATAAGTCCCCAATATTTGTATTCACAATCGTTGGCTTGCTGATAACGAATACCCATGTATTTTATATATTTCATTATAAGTGTGTTGAGATGGGGTGTTATTCACTATTTGGAGGTGAATGAGAATAGTTACATTAAAGTGATAATTTCTGATGGATTAAATAAGAGTATGTTCTTCGATGCAAAAAAAACTGCCAAAGGATGTGAGAGCTAGGCAAATTTAACTCATCGTAGTTCTGCGTGAAAATGAGAACCCATCTATTTTTACTATTCTGTGTTGCCACTTTCTACACAACATGACGAATACATTGCGATAGAATTGCATTATAAAATCCTGTGCAACATTTATCGTGATTTCTGAGAGAACCTACACGATAGCGAATATGCACTATGACGTGTCCACCTCAAATGCCTACTGGGAACTAGGTAATATCTCTCCCAGCTTAGTAAAGTGAATTTGTGAAGGAAGAAACCAGAATCTCGGAGGCAGGAGTAGAATATCGAATATGTGGCAGGAGTCGAGTCATAACATCAGCGTGGGCGATCTAAAGCATAGACGATGTTTTGGGTCATTTCCAACGTAGATAAACTCAGGTTACTTTACCACCGCATTATGGTGCGGTATTGAATAGGGTACAGCCATTGGAAGGAAGAGACCAAGGAATTCGAACTTTATAACACTTAACAGCGAACTTCGTGATGTCTTTAATACCAGCATCATTCGAAAAGTTTTTCATTTCTCCTTCTACTGACTTTTACTGATGCAGGGATCATACATCATCTATAGAATGTTGTATGGTTATCTGAAGAGCTAACACTGGCACAGACTAGATTTCAAAGGACTTAGACCCATTCAACTTCTGAAGAATATTTCCAAACGGCCTGGTTATACATGTGCCTAATTTGGGGGCAAATTATTTCATCATCATGGCATTTGGACAGTTAGTTTCAGTTGAAGTGATATGATTTCTGAGCATTGTTATCGAACCTAGAATAATCCGCAACTCCGCAACTCCGCAACTGACGATGTAGGTCTACTCTCTGCATTAACGCTAGCATTTTTCATGTGCCGCTATAGATGTATATCATATATATAATATTGATAATCCCTTTCTGCAACCATCCTAGCCGAGTTTGATCACAGCCTGATAGTCCAGTTTCAGGTTTGCAGGATTTCACAATAAAGTATCGGTGTCAAGTCGATTGATGACGTCGCCTATGATGGCGTTACCAAGTATACCTGGTTCCCTTAACAGATTCGCTTATATACGGACAAGAGATATTCATTCAGTGCGAATCATCATCGCAAATACCATGGTCTACCTGTACAGTCACGAGCCGACCTGACATTCATTTAAACAGCTAAATATGGAGTGGTCTTCGGACGCTTCTAATTGGTTGAGGTGCTGAGTGACACACATTGGCATTTTGACATCCGTGCCGGATCCCTGTGACCTAACAAAGCAAATCGAATCACTTGATTGACTGACAGAGTAGGTAGACAACCCTGTCGACTAGCTACCGGGAAGCGTTTATTGGCTCTGTTAATTTTCGCCACACTCCATTTAACATGGCCGCTATTGTGAAGTGTCGTATTGTAAAATGGAGACTAATAAAATACATTGAAAATGGATGTAAGTTGGCAGGCGATGAGGTGAGATCTCTCGGTTCTTACAATCCACGCAATAAGCTACATGTAAGAATGGTGCTTCACATCATGCGAACAACATGAAATAGCGGAATTTACAGATAACCCCACGTGACATTCATTTTAAATTTGAACATCCTATCTTAATCTTATGGAAATGCAAATAGATTCAAAATGAACGCAAGGTTTTGGGTTATGATAAGAGGTCCATGAGTCATAGTCAATTTGAAGAATGAGCTAAGAATAATTGATTGAATTATACGAGTAACATGAAAAAGCCTGATTTTCAGATGACTCCACAGGGCCGCAATTTTGAATTTGGCCATCGTAACTAATCTTAGGGAAATGCAAATAGATTCAAAATTGATGTAAGATGTTGGTCCATGATTATAGATCCATCGGTTGTGATAAATTTGAGCAATGGGCTAAGAATAATGCCTTGAATTATACAAGCAAACTGAAAAAGCGCGATCTGTACACCCCTTTTGATTGACTGATAGATGTTCTCATGAATACGACTACATACAGCAATTATTATAAGATTATCATTTCAAAGCCCTTCATGTGCAAAAAAACTGAGACACACGCGTGATCAGCACGCGCGAGCACCGCTCGCCAGCTGATTCAATTTTACTATGGCTCGGTGTGGTAGGGCCGAATATAAACAGCTATATCTAAATAAATATTAGGTTTCTGAAATATATTTATCTATATCAACTTCCTCTAATATATTATTTTCTTTATGGCGTCAATTAATCTAACTTTTGATTTTGGCAGATTACGTCAAAATTTGACTTAAACGATGTAATACAGCGAATCACTTCCCCATGTTAAATGAATGGCAGGACGGCTTGACCAACGGAATAGGTCTAAGAGAATAGGTGCTTTTCTACTCAATTTCATTAACCATGAAAAAAGTATTTACCACTCACCAGAAAGATAAAGGTTTACTTGAGTCCATATACTTATATTTGTTCATAAATGATAAGAAATTATACCAAAGCGCTGTTTTGGTGAAGACACAGTCGGCTGCACATCTACCGTTGTCTCTGATTGGCTGAAAGTTAATGTACTGCTGGCGGTCACATGGTCGGCTTAGCGAACGTGAGTTATCACGCCTTAAATTCTGACTGGATTTTCTCGGTATGTTCTCGTTCAACAAACTATATAGGCCTGCAGATGATACCCTTGCTTTGGATACTAGTAATCCCTATTTAAATGATGCCGCTTTTATCCACCAATTATAAAAGAAAAGAAACTTGGACATCATATTTAGATATATACATCTGCTGGACAGTAACTTCGTTTTAGGGTATGTATTTGGCGTACACATACCTCGCTTAGTAGCATTTGTTAGGTTATGTGAAAAATGAGACAATTTCCGCCAAAGCACAACTCAAAGTGATTGAACAGGGTTATGACAGCACGCGACATCACTTAAGTTTCTGAATTTTTAGTGATCGCACATTGCTAGCAAACTACAATCGTAGTGGGCTCGTGGGGCTTCCGGGGTTGACCTGCGATATCCTCGTGCACACCCCAGGTCATGGTAAGAATAGGCCTCGGCACCTCTGATAGCTTGTCGTAAGAGGAGAATAACTGGGCACCCGTGGAGTTCCCGGGCGTGAAAAGGAATATGACCCCACCCGTTGGGTCCCCGGGCGTAAAAGGAACAGGACCCTACCCGTGGGGTCCCCGGATGTGGAAAGGAATAGGGCCCAACTTTCTGATATAACTGAAATATAGTTGAAAGCGACGTTAAATCATATTCATACGCTCACTTACAATCGTAGTGTGCAAACTATTCCTCGATACGCTTTGTAATTTGAATATAATTCCGATAATCCCAGGACTCCTTGTCGTATAGTACGGCTACCTCCCCTTCTTATCGACGACGAATCACTGGTGGCTCATACCACTCTGTTCTCAAATTAGTCTAAATATAGACATGATTAGTCGCTTTTATATATAGGACTAGATTTTCGACTAACGGTATAAGAATATCATTATCTTTCCGGCATTATAGAAATTTGTTGATCGCCTCTCCATTTCACTTTTCAAATCCTGACTGGCCATCTTGGATCCTTATTTGAGTTCCTATCTATATATTTATTTCAGTGACCCCTTTGCAAATATATTTGAGTTTAAGATGGCGACTACACTATGGATTTATATCTTCCGGAAAGGCATTAATGGCCATCTCGGGTTTCAAATTGACGACAACAGGAAATATTTTCTCAAAATCTTATTAGCCAACCAAGTTATAAACTTGAATTTGAAATAAAACTTTCCATAAGCAGAAGTCTGTCTTCTTAGCCTACATTACCTGTTGGTATCAGACTTTGCTCATAACGTCGACATTTTCGATCCACATAATTACTAAATTATAATCATGCCGTAGGTGGCTCCATACGTACCCGATAATCTTCAAGAATCTTCAAGTTCGTAAAGGCGTCTATGCCTTCAGTAAACTATTATTATGACTAATAGCAGAAGTGGATGAAACTAGAAGTATGCAAGGATGTATTCAGTGTCATCGACGGCATGTTACCCGTTTTAGCGCATCCAGTTGAAAACATTGCCCCCTAGCGGGAACTGGCCAACTTCCAGGGGAGACAATTTTGGAATGTCAGGCCACGACTCAAACAGCCGCGAATGCAACTCCAGCGTCCGGAGTCGAATCGACGAAGATGGCGCAATGAATCATGGGAGTTTTGTGAGAGGCCGTGACCCTGCACCTGCATATCAATGAAAATCATCAAATTCACGGCTCGCCTATGTTAACTTGTCATGGCGATTTATTTGTACTTCCAAGGAACAAAATATTGTTGACTGTTAGTTACCAGCACTGGTAACAATAATAATTAATTAATATATCCCTCTAATTTATCCAGGAAGTCTATTCATATGCAAATAAACAGCCAGCTGAATTGTCAGATGCGGCATTCTAAGGATATTCGTTCTTCTCACACTCTTGATGCAAACCTCCCGTCATCAATAATATTTATTCAGCGAAATGTAACCTAAGTTGATACATTTATATAATTGAACAAGAGAACAGAATTGAGGAAGCCGAAGTGAATGAACTCATCGTCACGAGCGCAATAGCTTTCCCCTTTCGTTTTCTCTCTGGGTCAAGCCGTTACATATAATGGGGCTTGTGCTTCTAAATCTGGTAGCCAATCAATTACCTTTGTGACTCGCTAGTAAAATTCCTGATAGTCCTTATAAGGCACGCCTGCGTATCACGCGATATTTCTGTGGTATTTTGAACTTCGGTTATAAGAAAATCGAATGTTCATTGGTCGCCAGTGTTGGTTACGTCATATAATGACCTCCCACGCTTACCGCGGAAAATTGAGGCTTATGACGAGTGGGTCAAAACATTCCTTTGAATTCGACCTGATTCAAACTTGTTGTTGATATATTGTGTAAACATAAAGCCATTCGTATCACCAAATGTCTGTAGTTCGCACGGACATGATAGATTATGGATTTGGGGATTTTAGATGCACAATAAAAAAAAAGACATATATGGTAATATCCTGCCCACCCGTTAGGGGGCCATCAGGTTAGTGGTAAAGCAAATAAATGAACTTCCCGCGTTATCTCCCAGAGTTTATAAGGTACTGTAGACCTGGGTCCCCAGAATAAATGAACTACGTCCATACTCGATTGTAATTCAATAAACGATTTATTGCCCATTTACGATATCGAACTAATGTGTTCAAAAGACAACAGGAGTCGAAAGTACAGGTAGACCTTCGTTGGGCAGAAGTTTGGATCTAACGAAAAAATGTTGACTCCGATGTCAGCACAACCGGTTTTCTGGGTCACGGCCAGACTGCGTGCTCCAGATAATTCCCATGATTCCTCAGTCCAAATTTAGATAATTCAGCTGCCGACAATTGCCGACTAATAACGACTGCAAGCCAATCGGCGCACGTTGGAAAAATTGGATTCTGTATTGCGCAGATTTCACATCCTACGTCACATGAAGCGTTATAGGCAGGCTGATGGTGCCATTGCAGTCTACATAGTCTAAGTGATCCTTGCATACTTCTAGTTTTCATCCACTTCTGCTAATAGATAGTACGATAATAGATAATACTGTGGATAATACTTTTGATAAAATATTACAATATTACAGCAGTTCATCTGTACAATCTTGAAGACACGGTACGGTTGTCCACATCATGTTATTATATCTTAGAAGGCAGACTACACTTCGGATGAGAACTCAAATCCCCCGGGATAAAAGAGACACAGAGCACTCACGATGGAATGATCTAATTCTAATGTGAACTCACAGTCCCTGACATAACCGAGACCCCAGACTGGATACGATGGAACCTTCGAATGTTTCGTTGGGTGAAATACGGGTACCAGAGCCACACTAAATTTTCTCGTAGTTAATCTATCTTCTTCATCTGTCTAGGTGAATGCTACACGTCATTGGACTTTGAATTATCGTCGTTGATGAACTCATCAAAGCACAAAGCGGGAAAATGATTTAATGATTCCGGCAAGACAACACGATTTTCATGTCATTTAAACTCGATGGAAATTTGTAAAACTTGCAAGATGCTTAAATGACACCCAGAACTTCGGATTAATTACAATACGAAAAACAACGCCAGGGACTTATACGATTTTAAGAGGTATGTGGTACTGAACAACAAACCAAAAAAGCCTCGAGCGAAGATGGTAACCTATAGCAACCTAACTAATTTATGCAGTACTGGTTTACGAGGTGATTGAACTCGTCGTATGAGCAAAGTATCTTGTACCGACCCACGAGATTCACAGTTTGCTTTGCCACTATTAAACCAAGACATATATCTGATATAAAGTAATACATTAATACAACGAATAAAATATACTTCATATGCTTTAGAAATATTTCGCGCAAAAACTATATGTCATCCCTGATCAGAAATTGCATGGGCATAAGCTGGAATATACGAAAACGTACGTTTTTAAGATCTCGAGAGAGAAATGTGAAAGTTGACGATTATTTTCCTCCTTAATATGACTGACCCTGGGATCTTGTACAACGTATCTCGGTCGCTTTAATGGTGGTGATTCATGTGAATAGCAGATATGTATTACACTGATATATAGCATTCGAAGGGTCTTAAAGAGGACTAAACCGAATTAGAAATATCCCAATCTTCGTGTTTTGAACGTTTCGTCAACAATGTCAACCTGTAACCATCTGGGTCATCTATACGCGGTAAGACTGACCCTGGGATCGTGTGTATTCATTCTCAGCCTACTTTGGGCAACTGCAAGAGGGAATTTCCTGAAATCAATACCACACGACTTCGTCAGCCAATCAGCTAAAGTCTACCGACGTAACCTCAACGTAACCCGCCATTTTCGAGTCATATGCTGCCCTACTTGTTCAAAATTACAGATCTACAACGCCTCTTGGGTGATACGACAGTTATTCATACGTATATCTTTTGTAAGCCCAGGCAATATCAGTTTCCGAAGTGGTATGAAAACCTGTAATTTATCAGATTTCCCCTGTCTGTTCTCCGCCGGATGAAGGCCGAACAGAATCCGGTAAAGTACCGGATATCTCTCCGCGATAATGGAGACACACGATTCGCAAGCCATCTTATGGATGGCGAAGTGTACGCAAATGCAACAATGTATGATGCTGCCATTCAATATAGCCACTGACTACATTATGCCCATACGTCGTTCTTGAATTCGTGAGAGTAGCCATCGTTACATTTCTTTGAGAACAAATAAACTTTGGTGCACAGAAGAATTTTGCATAAAAAACTGATTAGACACAGGAGTGTACAACGTGCGAATTTCGATATACGTCGAACGTCGATCGCAGAGTATAAAAAGAAACAGAATCTGTTGAAGGTTCCCAAACTGTCCTCGGAGCGTATAATTCGCTAGGATTGTCCTTATTTTTCCAGAGTTGCTGTTTGTTAATTTTTAGTTTTCGATGAGTTGAATGTTTTTGCATTGGTGAACTATTATAATCTTCAAAATACAGAAAGTGTGCTTTGCACATTGCTCAAAAGAGAAATCAGATCGAGATCCAGAAAATATAGCCGATTTGCCAGCCAAACTGAAACCATACCAGATATCCCCGTAATCTCACAGATGAGAAATTCAATGTCGTGGTGGATATGGAAACCTCTAAAGATGTTGGTGTAGAAACATATAGTTTGGTGAACGTTTTCTACGTAATTCGCGGCGAAAGAGTCACAGAAAAAGATGATGTCGACTTTTCGTAAACTACCTCAATTAAATACATATCTAAATATCCCTTGTGGCGAGCATTATAGGATCACATTAAATATAATTTGTTATGTCTGTTGATTTGTATTGAATGTTAACACGAAATTACGGAACATGACCTGCCGAGATTTGCTGTAATTTTCCACTTTACCCGCCATCACAGCAGCCACGTGGCGCTGGACTTCGTACCGGCAAGGGGAATTCAATAGTCATTCTGATACGAGAGTAATGCAAGCGATGAGCACGCACCGATAGCAACTTACACCTGCAATTAATGCAGGGATATAATATAATACTCATTCACACATTAGACAGTACTTAGGGTGTATGGCTGAAAGATTGGAAAATACTTCTGGCTTGTACGGTTGCTTCAAATCCAGACAGTTGTCAAAACGTAACGTCGACAAAACAACGAAAATCTAGTTGATTATGAAAGCAATTCGTTGATACTATTGAACATGTGAACGATATATATCGGCAATGATATATTTTTTTAACCCAGTAATTTGTATCAATAGTTAACTTAAAAATTGCCATTAAAGTGCAGTCAATATTTGCTGATCTTTCGTCGAATTGTGCCTTTTTATCCCCCCTTCCCCCCCCCCCCCAACATATATGTCGGCGATAACCACGGAAGTCTGTTCGTCTGTCTGTCTGTCCGTATTTCTTGTCAACGGCACTCCTCCAATACTTTTGATACGATTCACACGATACTTGATGGTACAGTTTGGAGATGCACATGCGCTTTTCCCGTCGAGGGAGGATATTCGTTACTAACTTATTGCCCTTTACAATTATAAATACTGTAGATTAAATGATATCATCTATATAACGCAACTCCTACACTTTCGATACGATACCCATAATATTTGGTCGATATTATCGGCACAGTCTGGAGTCTTCCCGTTAACGGATGACTTTTCGTTATACAATTACAGTCTTTCGACGAGGTAAATAAGTGTTTTTGTGGACCCGAGAAAACAATATTCATCGAAGCCGATATCAAAGACCGATATCGAAGACTATAATTGTTTTATTATATGATCCAGACGTCTCGTAAGGTAATAACTCAGCAAGGAAAAATTCTCCGTCAACGGAAAGACCACGTCTTGTTTTGACAAGAAGATATTTAATCTACAGTATTGATATCTTTATTTTCAAGATTTGTCAGCTACGTTCACCACATAAAACCTAACGCTCGCCAACGTTCACATTTCTCTCTCTCGAGATATCAAAAACGTACGTTTTCGCATATCCCATCTTATGCCCATGCAATTTCTGATCAGGGACGACATATATTTTTTGTGCGAAATATTTCTAAAGCATATGAAGTATATTTTATTCGTTGTATTAATGTATTACTTTATATCAGATCTATGTCTTGGTTTAATAGTGGCAAAGCAAACTGTGAATCTCGTGGGTCCGTACAAGATACTTTGCTCATACGAGGAGTTCAATCCCCTCGTAAAGCAGCACTGCATAAACTAGTTAGGTTGCTATAGGTTACCATCTTCGCTCGAGGCTTTTTTGGTTTGTTGTTCAGTACCACGTACCTCTTAAAATCGTATAAGTCCCTGGCGTTGTTTTTCGTATTGTAATTAATCCGAAGTTCTGGGTGTCATTTAAGCATCTTGCAAGTTTTACAAATTTCCATCGAGTTTAAATGACATGAAAATCGTGTTGTCTTGCCGGAATCATTAAATCATTTTCCCACTTTGTGCTTTGATGAGTTCATCAACGACGATAATTCAAAGTTCAATGACGTGTAGCATTCACCTAGACAGATGAAGAAGATAAATTAACTACGAGAAAATTTAGTGTGGCCCTGGTACCCGTATTTGACGCAACGAAACATTCGAAGGTTCCATCGTATCCAGTCTGGGGTCTCGGTTATGTCAGGGACTGTGAGTTCACATTAGAATTAGATCATTCCATCGTGAGTGCTCTGTGTCTCTTTTATCCTGGGGGATTTGAGTTCTCATCCGAAGTGTAGTCTGCCATCTAAGATATATTAACATGATGTGGACAACCGTACCGTGTCTTCAAGATTGTACAGATGAACTGCTGTAATATTGTAATATTTTATCAAAAGTATTATCCACAGTATTATCTATTATCGTACTATCTATTATTCATATTAATAGTTTACTGAAGGCATAGACGCCTTTACGAACTTGAAGATTATTGAAGATTATCGGGTACGTATGGAGCCACCTACGGCATGATTATAATTTAATAATTATGTGGATCAGAAATGTCGATGTTATGAGCAAAGTCTGATACTAGCAGGTAGTGTAGGCTAAGAAGACAGACTTCTGTTTATGGAAAGTTTTATTTCAAATTCAAGTTTATAACTTGGTTGGCTAATAAGTTTTGAGAAAATATTTCTTGTTGTCGTCAATTTGAAACCCGGGATGGTCATTAATGCCTTTCCGGTAAGATATAATTCCATAGTGTAGTCGCCATCTTAAACTCAAAAATATTTGCAAAGGGGTGACTGAAGTGGATATATAGATAGGAACTCAAATAAGGATCCAATATGGCCAGTCAGGATTTGATAAGTGAAATGGAGAAGCGATCAACAAATTTCTATGATGCCGGAAAGATAATGATATTCTTATACCGTTAGTCGAAAATATAGTCCTATATTGTCGAAAAGCGACTAATCATGTCTATATTTAGACTAATTTGAGAACAAAATGGTATGCGCCATTCGTCGTGGATAAGAAGGGGGGAGGTAACCGAACTATACGACAAGGAGTCCTGGGATTATCGGAATTATATTCAAATTACAAAGCATAGCGACGAATAGCTTGCACACTACGATTGTAAGTGAGCGTATGAATATGATTTCACGTCGCTTTCAACTATATTTCAGTTATATCAGGAAGTTGGGCCCTATTCCTTTCCACATCCGGGGACCCCACGGGTAGGGTCCTGTTCCTTTTACGCCCGGGGACCCCACGGGTGCGGTCATATTCCTTTTCACGCCCGGGAACTCCACGGGTGCCTCTTACGACAAGCTATCTGAGGTGCCGAGGCTTATTCTTACCATGACCTGGGGTGTGCACGAGGATATCGCAGGTCAACCCCGGAAGCCCCACGAGCCCACTACGATTGTAGTTTGCTAGCAATGTGCGATCACTAAAAATTCAGAAACGTTTAATGATGTCGCTTGCTGTCATAACCCTGTTCAATCACTTTGAGTTGTGGCTTTGACGGAAATTGTCTCATTTTTCACATGACTTAACAAATGCTACTAAGCGAGGTATGTGTACGCCATATACATACCCTAAAACGAAGTTACTGTCCAGTAGATTTATAGATAAAATGATGTCCAAGTTTCTTCTCTTTATAATTGGTGGATAAAAGCGACATCATTTAAATAGGGATTACTAGTATCCAAAGCAAGGGTATCATCTATATAGTTTGTTGAACGAGAACATACCGAGAAAATCCAGTCAGAATTTAAGGCGTGATAACTCACGTTCACTAAGCCGACCATGTGACCGCCAGCAGTAGCTGCTCAGCATATTAACTTTCAGCCAATCAGAGACAACGGTAGGTATGCAGCCGACTGTGTCTCCACCGAAACAACGCTCTGGTATAATTTCTTATCATTTATGAACAAATATAATTATATGGACTCAAGTAAACCTTTATCTTTTTGGTGAGTGGTAAATACTTTTTTCATGGTTAATGAAATTGAGTAGAAAAGCACCTATTCTCTTAGACCTATTCCGTTGGTCAAGCCGTCCTGCCATTCATTTAACATGGGGAAGTTATTCGCTGATCACATCGTTTAAGTCAAATTTTGACGTAATTTGCCAAAATCAAAAGTTAGATGAATTGACGCCATAAGGAAAATAATATACTACAGGAAATTGATATAGCTAAATATATTTCAGAAACCTAATATTTATTTAGATATAGCTGTTTATATTCGGCCCTACCACACCGAGCCATAGTAAAATTGAATCAGCTGGCGAGCGGTGCTCGCGCGTGCTGATCACGCGTGTGTCTCAGTTTTTTTGCACATGAAGGGCTTTGAAATGATAATCTTATAATAATTGCTGTATGTAGTCATATTCATGAGAACATCTATCAGTCAACCAAAAGGGGTGTACAGATCGCGCTTTTTCAGTTTGCTTGTATAATTCAAGGCATTATTCTTAGCTCATTGCTCAAATTTATCACAACCGATGGATCTATAATCATGGACCAACATCTTACATCAATTTTGAATCTATTTGCATTTCCCTAAGATTGAGATATGATGGCCAAATTCAAAATTGCGGCCCTGTGGAGTCATCTGAAAATCAGGCTTTTTCATGTTACTCGTATAATCCAATCAATTATTCTTAGCTCATTCTTCAAATTGATTATAACTCATGGACCTCTTATCATAACCCAAAACCTTACGTTCATTTTGAATCTATTTGCATTTCCATAAGATTAAGATAGGATGTTCAAATTTAAAATGACTGTCATGTGGGGTCATCTGTAAATTCCGCTATTTCATGTTGCTCGCATGATGTGAAGCACTATTCTTACATGTAGCTTATTGCGTGGACTGTAAGAACCGAGAGATCTCACTTCATCGCCTGCCAACTTACATCCATTCTCAATGTATTTTATTAGTCTCCAGTTTACAATACGACACTTCACAATAGCGGCCATGTTACATAGGAAATGCGGAAGAGTTTGGTCCATGTGGCACTCATGTTGCTCATGTATTCCATTTTCAAGGCCTTTAACAATTGACAGTAAAAATGTCAAACTTTTTCGCCCTAGATTCATCTATCTATCAATAGGTCTAGTTTGAGTCTATTTGCATAATCCTCAGTGAAATAAATTATTGAGGCATTGAAGATGGCAGACTTATGGGGTCCCCCGAAATTCCTGTGTTAACACTTATACACGTCAGGAGGCTATAGTTGTGATTGTGAATCGTCGAACTTTATCTATACACCAAGCAAACATATTGTGACTGGTGACCTTGATGTGGTGAGTGATAAGGATCTGAAATTACTCCTGATGAAAGGACCTAAATATAGAGAACCAAGAAGAATAAATCTGAAGGCCGACCAGAAGATAGTCCTGTCTGCATTGGAACAGTACGTTATTGATTGGTCTAAGCGAGAAAAAGTTGAACCTACAGTACTCGCCGATTGGCTGGACCTCACCAAGAGCAAGGTCGTTGAAACGATCCGCCATATTGACCGAAGTGCTCTTCCCCAAGCAAAACAAGTACTGAGAAACCTCAATTCGCAAGAAGTTCTAGCAAATCTCCAGAGTAAATTCGTCATAGTTCCAGCACACAAAGCTCCGAATAATATAATATTCATATGTAAATATTACTATTAGCAGGTGCTGGTTAAAGAATTGAGTGTAGACATATCTTCATCAAATACGTCTACTTACTCCCAAACTGCATTTACTCTGAAAGATTTATTGAACAATCACAAAAAGTTTCTCAGGGAAAGAGGTATTTGTCTTCCAACCAATCATAACGACATACCAAAACTATACTGGACTCCCAAAATGCATAAATCACCATACAATGCTAGATTCATAGCGGTTCTAGAAGCTGCACCACCAAGCTTCTTTCAACCCTATTGACGAAGGCCCTTCAGGAGGTAAAAGCATTTTGGGAAAGGTATTGCGCCACTATTTCTAAGAATTCTGGCGTTGAATGTATGTGGATATTGAAAAACTCAAAATGTCTTACGGAAGAACTTGATGCTAAAGGTCACATACCGTACAGACATGTATCCACATGGGATTTCTCGACTCTCTATACTACAATCCCTCATCGGGACCTTATTGCCCGTGTAAGTTCATTAATAGTATCTGTGTTCAAGAAAACTGATCGTAGATATATTAATGTCGGAAGCCATAGAGCATTCTTTAGCTCTACTACATACAAGAGATATCATTCATGGGATGTTTCTTTGTTTATAGAGTTGCTTGAATTTCTCATTAAAAATATCTATGTGAAATTTGGCAACACAATATATCAGCAGCATATAGGTATTCCAATGGGTGCTAATTGTGCACCCCTATTGGCTGACCTGTATCTGTTCTCTTATGAATATGACTATATGCAGGCGCTTTCAAAAACCGATCCATTCAAAGCCCGTTCCTTCTCATTCACCAAACGCTATATCTTCTCGCTGTGGATAATCGCTATATAAATGACGCAGTGAAGGATATATTTCCACCTTCACTGGATTTGAAGGAAACTACAGATAGCCCTACAGGCACATCTTATTTAGATCTCTATCTCTATAAAAATGAAGCGGGCATTCTCTCTCGTCGACTTTATGACAAAAGAGATGATTACAATTTCGACATCGTAAACTATCCCTTTCTGGACAGTAATATTCCAGTGGGACCTGCATATGGCGTATACATATCTCGCTTAGTAGCATTTGCTAGATCCTGTGTTAAATGTGACGATTTTAATCAACGTCACAAAACATTGTTGCAGAAACTTATAAAACAGGGCTATTCCACCAAGCGCCTCCACTCAAAGTTTCTCAAATTTGGCGATACATATCGCATGCTGATAGCAAAATACGAACGTAGCGTGCAAGATCTATGGCGCTACGTTTCGTAACTTGTGTCTAATTCCGCTTAACCCGGGGCTAGGGGCCGTATGAACCCATGTACTTCAAGATCCTCATGGTACTCATATGAACAGTCACAATCAAAGCGTGACTGAGATACATCATTCTTTAGATGACGACTTTACAACGAATGTTATGGATTAAGAATACTGATCAGCGATACGGATTTGATATTTTTGGAACATCATGATGTCTTGCCGGCATCATTGAAAACTGTTGACCGCTTCTCTTGCAAGAAACAAGCCTATGTTTATGTATACTATGATTGTCTTTTTGAATTTGGTGCTAATACTGTTATATGGAATATGGAGTAGGTCTTTGGATTACGGACGCGGATATTCTCTAATGGACGACGGCTGAATTATGGATGACGGACTAGACGCTTGTAATTCGTGTAATTCTAGTGATTATTGTTTGCTCGAATCTGATATTTTTCGGAGCTGAGAATCTTTTTGAATAATCCTGGATAGACAACATAATGGTTACATGATGGTTCAAATGACGATCATGTGAGACTGTATTTCACTCAAATTAACCAGGCTGTTTGTTCAATTCAATACAAACTTTATTACCACGAAAGAAACCTGAAAACATCAGATTTCAGTACACCATAACATGCCATTATAGGCTTGGTTTAAAAATGGTCTTTCGAAGCTTAGCTTTTAGCAGGCTTAACAGGAACACACAGGAATAAGCTATTATGCAAGAAAGTTTTATCTCCATAGTTTGTTTTGTTTTAGTTTTGTGTTGCCTCTTTCTCTGGAGTGTGGCGAAAATAAGAGCCATTAAACGCTTCCCGGTAGCTAGTTGACAGGTTGTCTACCTACATGTTGTTCCTACGTATATATTGAAACCATTTATGACCAAGATCGTTTTACAGCACGACATTTGAGTTTTCCCACAAAACTGAGGACTTGTCCCCCTGAGTATTGATGACGTCGCCTACTCTGTCAGTCAGTCAAGTGATTCGATTTGCTTTGTTAGATCACAGGGATCCGGCGCTGAGGTCAGAATGCCAGTGTGTGTCACTCAGCATCTCAGCCAAGTAGAAGCGTCTAAAGACCACTTCATATTTAGCTGTTTAAATGAATGTCAGGTCGTATCATGAGTGTAACGGTAGACCATGGTATTTGCGATGATGATTGAATGTATACATCTTGCTCGAATAAAAACGGATATGTTAAGAGAACCATGCATACTTGATAACGCCGTCATAGGCGACGTCATCAATCGGCTTGATGCCGATACTTGATTGTGAAATGCTGCAAACCTGAAACTGAACTATCAGGCTTTGATCAAACTCGACTAGGATGGTTGCAGAAAGGGATTATCATATATCCTGCAAACATCTCTAGCGGCACATGAAAAATGTCAGCGTTAATGCAGAGTGTAGACCTACATCGTCAGATGCAGATGCGGGGATTATTCTAGGTTCGATAACAATGCTCAGAAATCATACCACTTCAACTGAAACTAACTGTCCAAATGCCATGATGATGAAATAATTTGCCCCCAAATTAGGCACATGGATAACCAGGCCGTTTGGAAATATTCTTCAGAAGTTGAATGGGGCTAAATCCTTTGAAATCTAGTCTGTGCCAGTGTTAGCTCTTCAGATAATCATACATCACTCTATAGATGATGAATGACCCCTGCATCAGTAAAACTCCAAGATATTCACACCAACCTGCCCTAGTTATACACTCCCTGCATTCACTCATGACCTGTTTTAGAGATTTGTGATGGAGATGATGATGGCGATGATAATGGAGATACAATCATGTATCACTGTTATGGAATTTCTGCATCCATAATCGAAAGCTCTTATTCACAAGACACTAATAACGCAAATTTTTACGTAGGCATATCAAGGCAGTAAAAAGAGAAATGAAAAACTTTTCGAATGATGCTGGTGTTAAAGGCATCACGAAGTTTGCTTTTAAGTCTTATAAAGTTCAAATTCCTTGGTCTCTTCCTTCAAATGGCTGTACCCTATTCAAGACCACGCCAAAACGCGGTGGTAAAATAACCTGAGTGTATCTACGTTGGAAACATGACCCAACCATCGCATGTGCTTTAGATCGCCCACGCTGATATTATGACTTTATTCCTGTCACATATTAGATACTCTACTCCTGCCTCCAAGATTCTGGTTTCTTCCTTCACAAATTCACTTTCCTAAGCTGGAGAGAGATATTACCTAGTTCCCAGTGGGCATTTGAGGTGAACACGTCATAGTGCATATTCGCTATCGTGTAGTTTCTCTCAGAAATCACGATAAATGTTGCACAGGATTTTATAATGCAATTCTATCGCAATGTATTCTTTATGTCCTGTAGAAAGTGGCAACACAGAATAGTAAAAATAGATAGCTTCATTTTTACCCATAACTACGATGAGTTAAATTTGCCTCGCTCTCACGTCCTTCGGCAGTTTTGTTGCATCGAAGAACATACTCTTATTTAATCCATGAAAAATTATCGCTTTAATATAACTATTCTCATTCACCTCCAACTCAACGCACTTATAATGAAATATATAAAATACATGGGTATTCGTTATCAGCAAGCCAATGATTGTGAACATAAATATGCGAGACTTATTTAAACAAGATCTAACCTGTTTTGTCTTTAACAATGTTCGATTTATTCCTCCTGACTCTGGCAAATGGGTGTCAAGTTGTTTTTTTGGTTAAAAGTGATGGCGCATTGCCACAGGCAACATTGATAGCTAAGCAAATATGCCACTTTGGCGAGATATGATGAAATTAAAGGTTTTATCATTTTATTTAGCAATTTATAATAGCATATATAGTGTAAAATATTTTAGTACGCAGGTTTAAAGAAAATATCTGGTGGGCCATACCCCGCCACCCCGACGTTTGGCTTAGAGTAAGGATAAGGTCTACTGGTCTTCAAAGTTATAGCATAGGGGTAGAAACTACACAATAATACAACTTTCAGAAATCTTGATGAAATCGGCTACCTCAAACGGCAGCAACTAAATAGGAACTATTAATTAAAAATGGACTAATAGGTCAAAACACAAACTGATGTTCAGTCCTATGACGTCATAGTGACGCCAAAATTGGATTTTATTAATTTGCGTTTTGTGGTGATATAAGCAAGGACCTTATTGTAGTATGTGAAAAATTTCAGCCATTAGCCGACCCCACAGTTGGATTAAGAATGAGGGCGAGGTAGGGTTAGCAAAGTGTGCTGTAACTACCCATATGTTACCGATTGGAATCTGTTATCGCATATGAGTAATATATAGAAAATCCTCTTGGGTGAACATGAATCGAATCTGCCATGTCAAGTGGCACCAGCAGAATTTAAAAAAAAACTCAACAATTTGAAAATGGACAAAAAGCGATAATAAATGGCTCATTTGTTTACGTCACTATGACGTGAACAAATGATTATATGACATGGCGTTTGCGTGTTTCAATAGAAGAGTACCGAAGTCCCATGTGTGCGAGTTTCCAGATCTCTAGAGGGCAGCATAAGAAAATATCAGGCGGACCATATCTCACCCATCCAGTCTGAATTCAGAATAGGGCCAGGGATATGTTCGAAAAGGCGTGGTATACCGCCCTTAACCCTACCTGTCATGCGGGGGTGGGAGCTCTTTCTGCCCCCCCCCCCCCACTTTTGTTGGGTCCGATCTCCGGAACGACAAAACTTGAGCTGAGACTCCATGACTTTGTAGTTTATCATATTGTCATCATTTTGAATATATTTGCATAAGCCCCCTAGAAGAGAATCATGGATATATTCGAAATGACGACCATGTGGGGTACCAGAAAAGTAACGTTTTCGTCACATTTCTTCAAAAGTCTTGGTCTTCTTCGAGGAAGAGTGGGCACAGGCTAGTTTATTTCTTAACAAATTATTATTTACTAATTTATCATGCAGTTTTTCGAAGAAAACACATAAATAAGAAAATTGAAAACATAAAAATAGTCCGAATGCTCATTTTTACGCAAAACTAACAGGTGCCAGGACAGATAGGGTTAAGCTGCCGATCCACCTACGGATAACATCTACATACATATACCTCTTCAAAAAGCATTACTAGAATTTGCCACCTCAGGTGTTATCACTTCGACTCTTTGCCGATGAACTATCGGTCGGATTCTTTAGAACAATCATGCCAAATTTCAGGTGCTCAAGTTGAATATTTTGCGAGCAAACTTGTGAACTATTGCAACAAACGAATGCCGAAAATCACCCATTCAAGTTTCATAACTCTATCTAGATTAATTTAGCTGAAACATATTTTTACCTCCCCAAATGGTAAAATGATTGGGTTACAAGTTCTAACAACTTAGATACCCCCCCCCCCCACCCCTTCCATACAGATAAAAACAACATAGCGAAATTAGATATGGGAGAAAAAGGAATGGGAATACATACATATATACATATATTACCTGAGCTAAAAAGGATTTTTCTAGTTTACTTATAAAGATGTAACTCATATATACACATGCATAAACAGAGCCATGGGGAAATTCGTGATTTTCAAAATTAAGTATAAATGTATAGGGCGAGAATATGTACTACGCTTTTTTTTATCAAAATCGGTTTGTATCACTTATAAAATTCTGTACAACAATGAATATTTCTTGGTTTTCCTTTTTACTGAGATTCTTGTTTTCCCATAATAATGTTTCCAAATTTATGGGAACTTTTTGTGATAGCTCTGCGCGAGAGTGTGTATATTTGGTGCATTGAATCAATGGAAAGCATCTTCTCTACATGAACAAGCTGGACTGGCTACCAAATGAAAGGACTGCATTTGTGTCTTAATTTTGTGTACGATACTTCTAAATATATATTTATTTCCATTTGGTTCATCTTTTGAACGGATCTTTTTAAAGCCTACTTAAATACTCGTGATCTTTAACAGACTGATGAAGAGGATTCCACGAATCAACAGAGGTAGGGGAAAACGGGATTTTCAGCAAGTTAGTTCTGGATTCAAAGAGAGTATAGTTATGTGAATTTCAAACATTATAGGTACTACAACTTTCGACTTTCTGTGGTAAGAGATTTCGAAGGTTTTCCGGAGATTATCCGCAATCTAATTTATACATAAAACGAAGGTTTACATTTTTTCATCTTTTTGTCAGCGTTTTCTCTCAGTTTTCAAGTAGAGGAAGTGGCGAGTGGCATAGCAATAATACGACCAGCACTCTCTAAAAGCTACTGAGTACTTTCTAGCACAGTGACTATGTACACCTACATGTACACAAAGATTGTGTACCACTACTACACAGAGCTGTGGATATATACCTTAATATACACAGGGATTGTGTACCACTAGTACACAGAGCTGTGGATATATATCTTAATATACACATGGATTGTGTCTTACTAGTACACAGAGCTGTGGATATATACCTTAATATACACAGGGATTGTGTCTAACTAGGACACAGCGATTACCACGAACACACAGTGACGTGGATGTGCATGTGCATTCTTACTGCAGTGGCTGTGTACCAGTGGTTCACATTTTGTGTCAATAAGGTCACAGTTGTTTTTAGAGAGCAGCCAACTCTAATCTTTCCAATTTATTTCATATTTCTTTATTACAATAAACACATATAAAGCGGAGTAATCAAGTGTCTCTCCAATAAAAATTTTATACATATTATATTGGGCAGTTTTGTTAAGTTTGTATTTCAAGTGGCGCATCAAGCCTCTATCTAGATCTTATGGTACACTAAGAAAAAGGTAAGGAATATTCCCCAAGTAAAGCACCAGCGGAATATTCCACAACATACCAAGGAATATTCGATACCATGGTAAGGAATGAATTCAAGAAATATTTCGCTGGTGCTAAAGTGAGGAAATATTCCATAACTTGTTAAGGATTCTAGTTTTCAGTGTTCTTTTTTCAGATTTGGAATTACACCTTTTAGGAATTTCTATTTCACCAGCTGAATTTAATAAAATAAAAAGACAGAAGATAGTTACATATGTTAGCCGTTATAACAAGGTTTTCTACGGCAAAGTAATTTAAGGTATGGTTGTTAACTGGTTACTGCGAAAGAAAGAGACATCGCGATACGGATTTGATATTTTTGGAACATCATGTTGTCTTGCCGGCATCATTGAAAACTGTTGATCGCTTCTCTCTTGCAGGAAACTAGCCTATGTTTAAGTATACTATGATTGTCTTTTTGAATTCGGTGATACTACTGTTATATGGAATAGGTCTTTGGATTATGGACGCGGATATTCTTTAATGGACGACCGCTGAATAATGAAAGCTGGACCAGACGCTTGTAATCAAACGCTGTCTCGCATTATTTCGTAAAGAAAATGACTGCTAGCTGTCACTAAGAAAGAAATCGAAGGGATATACTTGTTATATTAGTATAAGCCCCATAATCGATAGAAATATTTACAATAGTTGGTGAAAAGAAAAAAATAAAAATGAAAACATCAATGTTGACTGAAGACATAATGTTGACTGAAGACATCGGTCGTGTCTGATTGTATAGACTTACTTTGCCGTATGCATAAACATTTGTTTGCATCTTTGTCCTTTACTGAGCTCAGAAATGTAAGAGTGAGTTTGAATGACGATCATTTAAACACATTGTGGACTTTTTGCGTCTTATCCGCAGTTCATAGGCTTGTGCGAAAGAGATAAGACGTCGGGGAATCTTCTTCACATAACCCTTTCTGTAAGTTCGTCTTCGGTCAATCCAAAGAACTACAAGACAACTCGTTGAGATAAACAGAGGTTGTTGTTGTTTACTTCTGCATCATCACAGAGACAAAGTACAGCAAATCATGATAACCAAAGACGTCTGTAAAGATGACGCAATGGTGTTAATGCTTAGCCTAGTGCAGTATACATCAAACTTTTATACAGTAGAGTAAACAAGATACTTAACGCAGGCTCGGCCTAAACTTCAGTTTCTCACAACTCAAACACTTAATTAGGGAAACTACCGGAATGGACACTTGAGTGCTGGTCATTGCTCGGACAGAGCTCGCCTGTTTGACCACACTGATTCAAATAATATACATGTATAGCTTTATCATGTTAAATAGACGTTCAGGTTTGCTAGATCTCCCCAAAATATATAACCGCGCACAAATATTCATCTGATTCAAACTCTTACTAATCCATTTAACAAAAGACAATTCATTTATATGCATTTTATAACATACAGCGTAAATCAGGTTTAATATTCAAGTATACAATTGACCTGACGTGACAAATCTCTCGCTCGTGCCAGTTACTGTATTATCCATCAGCTACCTTCAACGGTCAGTGTTTCCTAACCACTTCAAGTACATACAGCGGTCAGTATTTCCTGGCTTCCGCTCAATTAGCAGATACGCCCCCAATTTCAATATAATTGTAATGTATGTACATGCACCCATCAACCCCGTGAATTGACATTGAATCAACTAACAAACTTCCAAAACTGATTAGGGCAAATGTGAAACTCAAACAGATACATGCGAGGCGTCCCTCTATATCCGTCTAAATTCCACATATCCTCCCCACCAAAAGTTAAATGTCCATCCTGCACCGATGACATTTAACTCACTTTTCCAATACAATGTCAGCCGAAGGTTGAGGAAAATCAAATCCACAGGCTGGCCGGACCTGGGACAAATCTGCCATAGGCGTGTTAGAACTAGATGATACAGAGGTTTGCTCTAGAGTCTTCGAAAAACAATAAAAACAAGGAATACAAGAAAATTTACATAGCTTGAAACGCTGCATAACACGAAAAATAACAAAAGCCAGTATGCATACAAACAAAATTGAACCAAATACGTACGTCAAAATCTCGGGAAACGACATAGTGGACCCGCGTTCTAGCTCCACTGGTCGTAACGGTTTAAGGGGCAAATATTTCACCTTACGAAGGTCATGCCAGGGTGTGAGTTTCAGCGAGGTTAGTGTGTTAGACTCATTCAGAATGGTATGTATGTCGACAGGTGGTAAGGAAACGACAGTCGCTAGCAGAGAAACCATTTGAGTCATCACTTGAACCTGACTTAACTTCCAATCCATACCACTAAAAGTACAATTGTTGGGACTCAGCAAATAGAGTCCTGCACCTAGAGTGTGCGTCATCGTAGGAACATCGTCACAATGTTCTTGAATATCTTCTCCAAATGTCTGCAGAACAAATTCACCTGGGGCAAGTTCAAATGTCTTACTGGTTGTATCGTTAGTTTGACTCAACTGAACCAGACACAAATCACTAGTGACGTTAGATAAGATGCTCACAATACAAGGTATATGCTGTGACGTCATCATGGCGTTGCCGTAACAAATCTTTGGTGTACGTCCTATACACCGTGCAGGGTGGAAGTACCATCCTGTGCGCGTATTTAACCCAATATGCTCCGCGGATAACATGACTTTCATTAACTGGCCGGGGGTACGTACGGGCAGAGCCCATGACCTTATGTTATACTCGACATAGGCACCATTGTCAACAAGTAGGAGAGTGGCCACGTCATGCAGAGAATCGACACCATCACGTAGGCACAGGGATTGCACAAGTACATGTTGATAATATCACATGTACGGCTCAATGAGTTGAACTCCTGTAGGTAGCAGGTCTTGTACTTTACGCAACTCCGACGATGGAAATAATTCCTCAGTCAGTCTGCCCAATTCCACGGAGGCGTACTGTCGTTGGTATCGTACACGGGCTTCATGGTACGTTTGCATAGTTAATTCCATGGCATCCAAGATATGGTTAAATTTTAACACGAGGAGAATACGTCGCCACATCCGTACTTGCGTCGCTCTAGCTGACTGAGTGAAAGCATTTAGATACTGCGTAACGTTAACCAAAGCACCTGAAAGTTGATTAATTCGATCGCGATTAAGTGCAATCTCATCAAAGGCGTGATGTACTCCAGACGCGAGTTCATTTGCAAAGTGAGCAATGCCATGGGCACCCGTTAACGTGGTTTGTATCAATTCTCTTAACTTGTCAATATCCCGGGTAGTGGCTACCCCAAACAAGGCGGACCAATCTCACCCACAACATCTAGCAACGCCCTTCGAAATCGACGGGGAGATGCACGGTCGATATCAGCCTGCTCGACCTGAACTGCAAGATGCTGAAATCGATGCAGCCAAGGTAACATGTCGGAACGTTCAATATACTGGTGGTTAAGTGAAACGTTAACCAAACGATAAAGTTCTTGGGCATGTGCACGAAGATTTTCAGGGAATACCGGTGGCGTAATAGTCACAGCAACTGTCCACTCAGCCTTGACCAGACTAACAGGGACCTGTCCAGTAACGAGGATGCCATTCCGCAGTGGGGTTACAGCAGTCCACGCCAATGGGACCGGGATAACAAGAATATATACTAAGAGCAACATGACCACCATCATAGCCACTGGTATCGGAAAGTATAAGTGCGGCGATGCTTATTTCTGACTACAGGAGAACTCAAGGCTTGTGGTTTGCGCTTGCCCAAGTAATAACCATGCGGTGAGTCGTCCATGTCATTCGAGGAGTCTAGCCCATTGGTGGACTCCTCGTCCATATTGGATGACGCATCATCCGCATTGGGCGGTCCTTCTACGTCGGACATTTGACTTTCATTCTCATTTGCCGTATCATCGGGTATTTCAAGTGCATTAGGGGACTGACTGGTAGAGTCAATACGCTGAGAAGGAGAGGAGGGTGACAACTGCCCATCATGTGACGTGGGCGCCTCAACTTGCTCGGGAGCTACGTTAAACTGACGTTCTGCTCTGTTCAGACTCTGCCGCGTACCTAACTCAGGGTTGCGACGGGGACGTGGGTAAACATGATCTCAAACAATCTGAGGATCGACAACTCGAAGCTTAGAGACATTGACTACACTAGTTTTCCCCGACCTCTGGTGTCGAATATGGGCTACCGGTCCGTTAATCTTAAATATTTCATACTGCGGATCACACTGAGCAGTAAGTTTGATTCGTTCATCTGCATGCACAACAACAGAGTCGCCCACCTTGAACACGCCCTCCCGTGCTCGGCGGTTAATTTGCTCACGATGGTACAACCGTGACTTTTCGGTCGCTTCGCGTGCCTTATGGAGTGCATGCTCACATGACTTAAACGGTCACCAAGATCTTGTGAAGCATCTACAGGTAGGGAGAAGGGTAAACGTGCGCGACGCCCATACGTTAAATAAAAGGGCGTGTACGTAGTCGTGGCATGTCTTGTGTTGCGATAAGCTAACAAAGCTGAACTGAGTTCACTTTCCCAATGTCGAGACTGATTATTGACTAACTTCTGGAGAATTTCCTTTAGGGTTCGATTGAAACGTTCAGTTCTGCCGTTAGTTTGAGGATGATACGGGGTCGTGCGCCTGTGATCTATTCCTAGCAACTTGAATTTTTCTCTCAACTCATTAGAATTGAACTCCTTTCCAAGATCGGTAATCACAATCTCCGGAATTCCGTGTCTAGAACAGTATTCCTCAAGAAATTTACCCTCCACATTTTCAGCTGTTTTCGAACGTATGGGAAAAGCTTCCGCCCAAGCTGAATAATGATCTACTATCGTCAAGATGGAGGAATGGCCTTTTATTGATCGAGTCAGTGGACCGATCAAATCCATACCAACAATCTGACCTGGATATTTTGGCATGGGCATTTCAGTGTACTTTGGGCGAGTATGCACCCGTCTATTTACCTGACAAGTTGCACAACGGTCCAACATACGCATAATGTCTTTACGCATGCCCTTCCAAACGAACGCATCTCGGACTAGACCTAAGGTCTTATAGAGTCCTTGGTGACCTGCTCGAAGGTGCGCCTGCTCCATTACCTGGTTACGAAACCTGGTTGGTAAGATCACACGGGGATATTCAGCATCAGCTGCCGAGGGACATCTCGTGGAATATACTATTTCATTGTGCACCATATGTTCCTCCGATGGAACAGTAAATAGGGTGGGGAACTCCCGTTTTTGTTCCTGGCGAAGGGTTTCTTCATCAATGCTATATACCGATATTGGTACGTACGGTAGGACACCATCAGGTACCTCAGGTATAATGTAATCATTAGTATCAAAGGTTGCAACCTCACAATGCGTTCGAATTCTTGAAAGCATGTCCGCTCGAACATTCTTGCTCCCTTTGATGTATTCAATCTTTCACCCATATTCGGCTATCAACACCGCCCATCGTTGAACCTTGGTGTTCCGAACTTCACCAACGAAGAGACTTTTCAACGGTTTATGATCAATGTAAACAGCAAATTCTGCTCCATAGAGGTATGGCCTTAACTTTTTCAATGCATAGACTACAGCATAGCCTTCCTTTTCTATGACAGGCCAATTCAACTGGCTATCCTTTAAGGCGGCCGACACATACTGTATGACCCGGTCAACATCCTGCTCATCTTCTTGCACTAAAATCGCACCTACCGCATAGCTTGATGCATCAGTAAACAATTTGTATGGCTTCTGTGGGTTTGGGTAAGCGTTTTACTTCATCAAAAGCATTCCGCTGGGGTTGATTCCATTTGAACCTCACACGAGAGGCTCTACCAGGTTAGCATAATTGGGGACACATGCACGATAATACCCTGCCATGCCAAGAAGAGAGCGTACTTCCTCTACGGAAGTGGGAGGTAACATGTCACGGATAGCTTGAATTTTCTGATCTTGCGGGGAAATACCATGCTGTGAAATATGATACCCCAATGAATCTACCGATCTGGCAGCAAAAACACACTTCTTTCTTTTGAGCTGTAAATTATACTCTACTAACCGTTCCAAGACCAGTTTTAGATGATAAGCATGCTCAGTTTCATCGTGCGAATATATAATGATGTCATCAACATACACAAAGACAAACTTACCGACATAATCTCGAAAAATGTCATTCATGGCTCTTTGAAAAACCGCACCTGTTTTACAAAACCCAAATGGCATAGAATTCCACTCAAATAAACCTTCCGAGCAGGTGAATGCAGTTTTTTCAATGTCTTCCGGTGCGACAGGTATTTGCCAATATCCAGACTTAAGGTCTAAAGTTGTGAAAACGGATGCACCACGCAGAGAGTCAAAAATGTCTGAAATCAAAGGTAATGGATAACTGTCCTTACGCGTTACAGAGTTCAATTTCCTGTAATCGATGGCGAACCTGATCGTTCCATCTTTTTTCGGTACCAGTGTGATAGGCGACGCCCAAGGTGATGAAGATGGGCGTTTAACACCTGCCTGTAACATCTCCTATATTTGGTCCTTGACAACATGCTGTTTCATCAAGGGCACGCTGCCTGATGGGTGGGTGATCCCCTGTAGGTATGGTACACTGCACTCTCGGTTGTCTTCCTGCACCTGGTTTCTTTGACTCGTCGAAAACATCTCGGAACTCGTGTATCACCTCGTCGATCCTTCTGTTTCCCGTGGTTTCATAAACACTTCCTGTGGCGTCGATACCCCCCAGTAGTCCAGTCGACGTTGACTTGTACGAGCGACTGAACCAGCGCATATGACTTTTTGGATAGTCCAATTGAGCTTGTCCTATGTGTAAGGCATCGGACCCCAAAATACACTGATGAAACATCTCCGGAACCACCACAATCGGTACGGGAGACGCGTTTAGAAATTTGACTTCAGTTTGTCCCAAAACCTTCAGAGGCTGCTCATTTACAGCATAGATTACACCAGTTTCCTTAAATGGTCCCTTCCCAGATAGTTTGTGCCAAACATCAGCACGTAGTAGTGACGTTGACGCCCCCGTATCAATCAGTGCGGTAATAGTTTGTCCATCCAACTTTAATTGGGCCGAGAACCTCCCTGCAATGATCGGGTGCTCAGCCTTACGCCGTTTCCCGCCTGCTCACGAGTTGTTCGGAAGCGTGGATTAGGTGGATTACGACATTCCGCCATCCTGTGCCCAGTCTGCTCGCATCTCCAACAGGTAATCGGTTGTCTCTGACTGGCACGCCTCTGTCCATTGTATCGTGTCGTTGGCAGTCGCTGATCACCCTGGGCTCGCACTACGGTATTCTACTGCTGTCGGCGTTGATCACGTTCTAACCTGTTCAACCGATTGTTCACTAGTTTCTGATGTGACTCTATGGCACCTCGGTTCTGTCGGATTTCCTCTAAACATCTCTCGATAGTGTCCCGAGAAGTATCAACATCCATCGGTACTGCTTCGTCTAGTTCATGGTAGATAATAAGTCTAACCGGGATGCTTGATCCTCGACATAGGTCATAGCCGCATTTACATCTTCGGCCCGTTGGCTCAGCACGATCCTACGTGCCAACGGCTTATCCTGTAGTGGCCTAACATATGCACGAAGGATGACACGTTTCGAGTAGTCGTTTACATCTGGGTATGCACGTCTAGCCAAGTCCCGAAATCGCCTACTGTACGCATACACAGTTTCTCCTGGTCTCTGGTGAATCGACTCTAACTCACATTTTAGTCTCTCGGCTTCGTTTGTGGACACAAATGCCGTTATCACATGTTGCCTAATTGCTCCCCATGTTACGGTGGAGTTATCCTTGTCCTCGAGAAATAAATCGACTTCCCTTCGGAGACCCCCGGCTGTTGTCCATATCGCCAAATGTGCTGGACTCCCATCGATGTCTCGAATATCCCGTACCGCTGCGTCACATTCCTCTAACCACTCGCGCACCTCGGCCGGAATGAGTCCATCGCATTTACGAATAGCCGCAACGTGATTTCGCAACCTCTCCCGTTGTACTCGCGATTGTCCGTGAGCGGCACTGTCAGCACGAACGGCGTTCACTAACGTTGTTACGCCCTGTGCTATGGCCTGCATATCTTGAACACGCGCGGCCTGGTCCGTCATACTTGTCTCGTCTTGTAGAATCCTGAGCAAGCTCGCCAATGTGGACTTTTTGCGTCTTATCCGCAGTTCATAGGCTTGTGCGAAAGAGATAAGACGTCGGAGAATCTTCTTCACATAACCCATTCTGTAAGTTCGTCTTCGGTCAATCCAAAGAACTACAAGACAACTCGTTGAGATAAACAGAGGTTGTTGTTGTTTACTTCTGCATCATCACAGAGACAAAGTACAGCAAATCATGATAACCAAAAACGTCTGTACAGATGAAGCAATGGTGTTAATGCTTAGCCTAGTGTAGTATACATCAAACTTTTATACAGTAGAGTAAACAAGATACTTAACGCAGGCTCGGCCTAAAATTCAGTTTCTCACAACTCAAACACTTAATTAGGGAAACTACCGGAATGGACACTTGAGTGCTGGTCATTGCTCGGACAGAGCTCGCCTGTTTGATCACACTGATTCAAATAATATACATGTATAGCTTTATCATGTTAAATAGACGTTCAGGTTTGCTAGATCTCCCCAAAATATATAACCGCGCACAAATATTCATCTGATTCAAACTCTTACTAATCCATTTAACAAAAGACAATTCATTTATATGCATTTCTATAACATACAGCGTAAATCAGGTTTAATATTCAAGTATACAATTGACCTGACGTGACAAATCTCTCGCTCGTGCCAGTTACTGTATTATCCACCAGCTACCTTCAACGGTCAGTGTTTCCTGACCACTTCAAGTATATACAGCGGTCAGTATTTCCTGGCTTCTGTTCAATTAGCAGATACGCCCCCAATCTCAATATAATTGTAATGTATGTACATGTACCGATCAATCCCTTGAATTGACATTGAATCAACTAACAAACTTCCAAAACTGATTAGGGCAAATGTGAAACTCAAACAGATACATGCGAGGCGTCCCCCAACTCCACCATGGCAGTTAGCCACGCCAGAGGTAGATATTTCACTGACTAAATATAAAAAGGCAGACACGAGCCAGCTTGTGTATACACAAGAATTTGGTCTACTAAGAGAGAAATACAGTTCACATCAGGCTATTTATACAGATGGTTCTAAAGATGGTGAGAGAGTAGCATGTGCTACTATCTTTAGTTCCAAAACTAAAACGTATCGACTGCCAGGTAAAAGTTCCATATTTACTGCAGAAGCAAAAGCTCTATCAGCTTTAGAAGGTATTGGATCCACTAGAAGGAAAAAATATGTCATATTCTCAGATTCACTGTCATGCCTTAAAGCAATTAAAAATGGAAATTCCACTCATCCCACAATCTTGGAAATTCTACAATTATATGACACCAGATTTGATCAACAGATAGATATTGTGTTTTGTTGGGTGCCTAGTCACGTGGACATCAAAGGCAACACTGAAGCTGATACATTGGCTAAGGCAGCTCTAGATGAAGAAGTTGACCCTGTTGGAATACCATACAGCGATTTCAGACCATCTATCTGCGCTTATGTAAGAAAGCTGTTTCAATCTTTATGGGATACTATGGATAATAACAAACTTCACGAGTTCAAAAAAACGGTTGGTTATCCTCACCTGAACAGTCATAAACGTTTCGAGCAGGCCATGATTAGACGATGTAGGATCGGTCACACACGATTTACTCATGAATATTTACTAAAACAGGAGCCGATTCCAAGGTGTATACCTTGCCATGAAGATCTCACGGTGAAACATATTCTCATAGACTGCATAGATTTTAAGACTGTAAGAGATACTTTTTATCGAGCGGCTACGCTGGAGGATCTTTTTAGCAGAGTGAAAGAGGATTGTATTTTAGGTTATTTGAGAGAGATTGGTTTGTTGTACAAATTTTAATGTTTGTATTAGCACTTTGATCGTCGCTATATAGCTGAAATATTGCTGAATGCGACGTTAAACCTTAATTCTCTCTCTCTCCATGCGAGGCGTCCCTCTATATCCATCTAAATTCCACAACATGCTGGTGAAAAAGACAAACACAGTCTCATCCAAACTTGATGCTGGTGGTTTTAATCTCCAGTGTCAACCGGACTTCGGTGAAAGCAGGTGTAATCATGTCACGCGTTCTCAACAGCCAATGCTGTTCTGGAACTTAATTGCATAGCGGGATGAAATTATTGGTATTCTGACGGTCAACGCAAGGAACATTGTGAAGTATAACCGCTGCCAGTTAAACATGGAATTCTCCAGTGTTCAAATATACGGACATCGGACAGAAATGTGTAATGTGTATGCACAGCTATTCAAAGATTAATACAACGCTTATTGTATATTTTCTGATTGTTTTGCGAGAGATATCCATTGTGCAAGCCTAGACCTGTGTCACAATTTTGCTTCCTATCTCCGGTCATGCATGCAGGAAAGATAGGTTTCGAAGATGGTTTGCCGGCTAGATTTTGGTTACATGTCTGTATTGTCTCATCACCGTGACGAAGACATTTGCGGATGGACAATCACCTGGGACAGAGATGTTTACGCTTAAAGACGGTATGGTTCATATTTGCATCTGTGTGTATAGTAAACCTTCATTTTTATATTTCAATAAGGAAGTTCAAGATGTTTTCCCTTCAGCATGCCGTCATAAATATTCCAAGGGTGGGAGCTCTCTGGCTATTTCTATTTATGCCGCGTGAGAGATAGGGTACCTTATAACAATTGCATTTTGGTGAAAGAGGTAAAAATAACTATATGATTACAACACATATAAGGGAAGTGGGAAGAGGTGCCGACATACTGGCAGAGCCACATGACTTCACAGTATAGTCTTCCGGTTAACGTATTCTAAAGCACATGCCAAGAATCTAACGATTCGTGATATGTGTTGTATCTCAGGTACGCTTTTATTGTACCTGTTCATGTGGCAACTTGGATGATATGACCACACGGCCCCTAGCACCGACATAAGCGGTATTAGATACAAATATAGAGAGCTATGATGGAAATGCTCTGACAACTCGTACATTGGTAATTGGTGAGCTGTTTCGCTGTGACAACCCGTACACTGGGGATTGGTGAGCTGTTTCGTCGTCAGATGAAAATGACGGCATTTAACACAAAAGACTAGTCTGTAAGGCCCGATGTCGACCCAGCATCAACTTCCCACAAATGCCAACATATATCAAAGACCAAAAGGTCTGTACAGGGGGCGGGCCTCGGGGACGAAACGTCCACCAGCAGAATCTCGCCATATACAGGTATATGAACCAAATCGAGTGTAATGATTTCAAAGGTCACTGTGTCTGTCGCGATATTACTTATTTTGATTCCAGGTGTTCGATATATTAATAAATCCATGTTAAAATGTATACGAAAAAGCCAAAAACAGACGAAAGCCCAATTTTAAACGCCAGTCAACGCATATTTTACTCTGAGCGATAACAATGTAAAACTTGGGCATTCTGTCTGTAAGAAACATAACATTTTGTGCAGAATTAAAGATATATTCTTTTGACTTTACTAAGATGACACATAACTTTCAAATGTGCCTAATAATGCTTGTATTCGTCATTAATATCATTTTAATAATTCCGTTTATTTGAATATTCATACGAAGTAGGCTACCATTTGCAAATTGTTCGGTAATCAGCGAGTGAGTGAGCGAGTGAGTCAGTCCATTCGAATCCTTTAGTCGGCAAAATAAGGAGAACCGTTGACATTAGAAGTTTGATTTTTGGCATGAACATGCATTAGGGGACTGTTACCAGCAAGTTCTGAGCTGACCTACTTTTGATGAAAGTTTGATTAATAATTATTTTTTATTATTTATTGATGGCTCAGAGAGTGCAATGTCATGACTTATCTATGCCCATCGGGAACCATTTGTTGTATGTTTCATTGTGACTTTTGAAGCCTGTTCCATTCGAGATTCAAACCATCTAAGAATATATTCTGAGAGCTGCATGATGCTACAATTATTCAACCTATGCACTACCCTCGGGAGGATTTCCCAACCCCCGGGCAGTGGCACCCATTGCTCTCTACATTGCTCTCTATGGTTGAGACATTTTAAGAGCTCATGGCACAGATTCTGTCCAAATCAAGATTCACCGTATTAAGACACATGATCCGACGAGAGGTGGTTCTCTCCGGGTACTCCGACTTCCTCCACCAACCTAACTGACTGTCACCATATAAGTGAAGCAACCTTGAGTATGACAGTAAGCCAAATCCCCCACCATGATCCTGATAAATGTGTTCTTTCCTCATGACAAACTTGAGTAAGATTTTTCACTGATGGCGGAAATATACCGATTACCCAGAATACATGTACATGTATGTAAGTACACAACTATCTGTTTCAGAGATCTAATTCAGCTCATCTATGATTCTATTTCACGAAGGTTCGTGAAAGAACAAAGTATCTAACACAAATTTGGTTTATTTATTCATTCAGTTGTCTACATGGCAGTGTGAATAACGTCACAGGACCAACGAAGTAGCGTGCAAGATCTATGGCGTTAGATTTCCTAACTTGTGTCTAATTCCGCTTAACCCAGGGCTAGGGGCCGTATGAGCCCATGTACTTCAAGATCCTCATGATACTCATATGAACAGTCACAATCAAAGCGTGACTGAGATACATCATTCTTTAGATGACGACTTTGCAACGAATATTATGGATTAAGAATACTGATCAGCGATACGGATTTGATATTTTTGAAACATCATGATGTCTTGCCGGCATCATTGAAAACTGTTGACCGCTTCTCTCTTGCAGGAAACAAGCCTATGTTTATGTATACTATGATTGTCTTTTTGAATTTGGTACTAATACTGTTATATGGAATATGGAATAGGTCTTTGGATTGTGGACGCGGATATTCTCTAATGGACGACGGCTGAATTATGAATGACGGACCAGACGCTTGTAATCAGGACTACGAAGCGTATTGAACTCTTGGAAATCCCCCCCCCCCCCAAGTTGAAATCCTGCCTATATTAAGATGGGCACAGTCAAAGTCAGAATCACCAGGGATTTGCATCAAATATCACCAGAAATTTTCACCAAAAGTAGGTCAACTAAGAACTTGCTGGTAACAGTCCCCTAATGCACGTTAATGCCAAAAAACAAGGTTCTAATGCCAACGGTTCTCCTTATTTTACCGACGAATGGACTCACTCAATCACTCACTCATCACCGGACAATTTGCAAACGAGAGCCAATAATCTATACTATTAAAAGAACCGACTTGAAACGATCGTATGTATGTTTGTTTGTATGTATGTATGTGTGTCACTGATAGCGCCTGTGGATCCCCCTTGTAGGTGGTTTAGATTCATGAAACTTGGTGCACATATACCACACATGCATGAAAGAAACCTGCAAGCTTCAGATTTGACTTTCAGTAGCAAGCAGATTTGACTTTCAGTAGCAAGCCATCGTCTACATTGTTTTTCTCTATGGTCTGAGTACATATATATATGACTGATCATATGAGACCATTGGATAGTGTACATGTACAGAGGCTGTACGTAGTATACATATCAGCTAAATACTATGCGTCAAATCCAATATTTAGTAGCTAGCCATTCCTGTGTCTATTTTCATGAATATCGTGTTTTTCTATTAATACATCGCATAGCTGTATAGTGCACAATTTAAGATATATAGCCTACATAGGAAAGCTATTGATGGATATTTGGGCTAAGTCTAAAATCTTCGAATTCATGTTCCATATGCAATTAAGTTTCAATAGACCAAAGCATTGTTGGAGATGACCTTGATCTATATTTCCAAGACCAAATTAATTGATCTAATTATGAGCTATATAGAGGAGCAGAAGAGTATATTTAGAGCTAAGAATTTTGTCATGCTGTACCAAAATCATGCTATTTTTTTCATCGATTACATCTAACCCATTAGCAAAAGCTGACCTGGCTCAACTGGTCATACTCCCAAATAAAGAATGTGGTGTTGTTGTTGCACTGGGATTATGAACTACCTTATGTGTAGACTTTACTTCTCTCTGTGCTGCTTGTTTATGTCTGTTTTTCCTCAAAATCTAATGTGCCAGACTGGCCTGAAGCTATTGAAAAAAAAACCACCAGCCGAAGGCTGGCAAATCTCAAGCTATAAGTCAAATTATATTATATACGGCACAATCACCCGACGGGTATTGCTAGCGTTATATATTTCGGACTCCTTTGGTTTGTCCTTGTGTTTAGCTGTTTAGAGAAAATGGAAGAATGAAAGGGGTTTGACAATTCCAGGCCAGATCTTTTACAACCCCATCAAAAACCCAAATCCCGCTCTCCCACTCCCCCACAAAATGTATTAGCCCTGGGTCTAGAGATCTGAATGATAGATATATTTAGCATGGGAAAAAGCAAAGAGATTAATGGTGGAAATGCGAGAGAGTGTAAGGAGATGACAGACAGCGACGTAGGGATCTGGTAAGTGGAATGCTGATATATATCCAAAAATATAATACTCCTATCCCAATTTTTATATATGCATTGAACATCACATATCTGGGCGCGGACGTCGTCATTGCCGTGTCTCGACACAGATATGATCGACGCCATGTCTAACGATTCGTGATATGTGTTGTATCTCAGGTACGCTTTTATTGTACCTGTTCATGTGACAACTTGGATGATATGACCACACGGCCCCTAGCACCGACATAAGCGGTATTAGATACAAATATAGAGAGCTATGATGGAAATGCTCTGACAACTCGTACATTGGTAATTGGTGAGCTGTTTCGCTGTGACAACCCGTACACTGGGGATTGGTGAGCTGTTTCGTCGTCAGATGAAAATGACGGCATTTAACACAAAAGACTAGTCTGTAAGGCCCGATGTCGACCCAGCATCAACTTCCCACAAATGCCAACATATATCAAAGACCAAAAGGTCTGTACAGGGGGCGGGCCTCGGGGACGAAACGTCCACCAGCAGAATCTCGCCATATACAGGTATATGAACCAAATCGAGTGTAATGATTTCAAAGGTCACTGTGTCTGTCGCGATATTACTTATTTTGATTCCAGGTGTTCGATATATTAATAAATCCATGTTAGAATGTATACGAAAAAGCCAAAAACAGACGAAAGCCCAATTTTAAACGCCAGTCAACGCATATTTTACTCTGAGCGATAACAATGTAAAACTTGGGCATTCTGTCTGTAAGAAACATAACATTTTGTGCAGAATTAAAGATATATTCTTTTGACTTTACTAAGATGACACATAACTTTCAAATGTGCCTAATAATGCTTGTATTCGTCATTAATATCATTTTAATAATTCCGTTTATTTGAATATTCATACGAAGTAGGCTACCATTTGCAAATTGTTCGGTAATCAGCGAGTGAGTGAGCGAGTGAGTCAGTCCATTCGAATCCTTTAGTCGGCAAAATAAGGAGAACCGTTGACATTAGAAGTTTGATTTTTGGCATGAACATGCATTAGGGGACTGTTACCAGCAAGTTCTGAGCTGACCTACTTTTGATGAAAGTTTGATTAATAATTATTTTTTATTATTTATTGATGGCTCAGAGAGTGCAATGTCATGACTTATCTATGCCCATCGGGAACCATTTGTTGTATGTTTCATTGTGACTTTTGAAGCCTGTTCCATTCGAGATTCAAACCATCTAAGAATATATTCTGAGAGCTGCATGATGCTACAATTATTCAACCTATGCACTACCCTCGGGAGGATTTCCCAACCCCCGGGCAGTGGCACCCATTGCTCTCTACATTGCTCTCTATGGTTGAGACATTTTAAGAGCTCATGGCACAGATTCTGTCCAAATCAAGATTCACCGTATTAAGACACATGATCCGACGAGAGGTGGTTCTCTCCGGGTACTCCGACTTCCTCCACCAACCTAACTGACTGTCACCATATAAGTGAAGCAACCTTGAGTATGACAGTAAGCCAAATCCCCCACCATGATCCTGATAAATGTGTTCTTTCCTCATGACAAACTTGAGTAAGATTTTTCACTGATGGCGGAAATATACCGATTACCCAGAATACATGTACATGTATGTAAGTACACAACTATCTGTTTCAGAGATCTAATTCAGCTCATCTATGATTCTATTTCACGAAGGTTCGTGAAAGAACAAAGTATCTAACACAAATTTGGTTTATTTATTCATTCAGTTGTCTACATGGCAGTGTGAATAACGTCACAGGACCAACGAAGTAGCGTGCAAGATCTATGGCGTTAGATTTCCTAACTTGTGTCTAATTCCGCTTAACCCAGGGCTAGGGGCCGTATGAGCCCATGTACTTCAAGATCCTCATGATACTCATATGAACAGTCACAATCAAAGCGTGACTGAGATACATCATTCTTTAGATGACGACTTTGCAACGAATATTATGGATTAAGAATACTGATCAGCGATACGGATTTGATATTTTTGAAACATCATGATGTCTTGCCGGCATCATTGAAAACTGTTGACCGCTTCTCTCTTGCAGGAAACAAGCCTATGTTTATGTATACTATGATTGTCTTTTTGAATTTGGTACTAATACTGTTATATGGAATATGGAATAGGTCTTTGGATTGTGGACGCGGATATTCTCTAATGGACGACGGCTGAATTATGAATGACGGACCAGACGCTTGTAATCAGGACTACGAAGCGTATTGAACTCTTGGAAATCCCCCCCCCCCCCAAGTTGAAATCCTGCCTATATTAAGATGGGCACAGTCAAAGTCAGAATCACCAGGGATTTGCATCAAATATCACCAGAAATTTTCACCAAAAGTAGGTCAACTAAGAACTTGCTGGTAACAGTCCCCTAATGCACGTTAATGCCAAAAAACAAGGTTCTAATGCCAACGGTTCTCCTTATTTTACCGACGAATGGACTCACTCAATCACTCACTCATCACCGGACAATTTGCAAACGAGAGCCAATAATCTATACTATTAAAAGAACCGACTTGAAACGATCGTATGTATGTTTGTTTGTATGTATGTATGTATGTGTGTCACTGATAGCGCCTGTGGATCCCCCTTGTAGGTGGTTTAGATTCATGAAACTTGGTGCACATATACCACACATGCATGAAAGAAACCTGCAAGCTTCAGATTTGACTTTCAGTAGCAAGCAGATTTGACTTTCAGTAGCAAGCCATCGTCTACATTGTTTTTCTCTATGGTCTGAGTACATATATATATGACTGATCATATGAGACCATTGGATAGTGTACATGTACAGAGGCTGTACGTAGTATACATATCAGCTAAATACTATGCGTCAAATCCAATATTTAGTAGCTAGCCATTCCTGTGTCTATTTTCATGAATATCGTGTTTTTCTATTAATACATCGCATAGCTGTATAGTGCACAATTTAAGATATATAGCCTACATAGGAAAGCTATTGATGGATATTTGGGCTAAGTCTAAAATCTTCGAATTCATGTTCCATATGCAATTAAGTTTCAATAGACCAAAGCATTGTTGGAGATGACCTTGATCTATATTTCCAAGACCAAATTAATTGATCTAATTATGAGCTATATAGAGGAGCAGAAGAGTATATTTAGAGCTAAGAATTTTGTCATGCTGTACCAAAATCATGCTATTTTTTTCATCCATTACATCTAACCCATTAGCAAAAGCTGACCTGGCTCAACTGGTCATACTCCCAAATAAAGAATGTGGTGTTGTTGTTGCACTGGGATTATGAACTACCTTATGTGTAGACTTTACTTCTCTCTGTGCTGCTTGTTTATGTCTGTTTTTCCTCAAAATCTAATGTGCCAGACTGGCCTGAAGCTATTGAAAAAAAAACCACCAGCCGAAGGCTGGCAAATCTCAAGCTATAAGTCAAATTATATTATATACGGCACAATCACCCGACGGGTATTGCTAGCGTTATATATTTCGGACTCCTTTGGTTTGTCCTTGTGTTTAGCTGTTTAGAGAAAATGGAAGAATGAAAGGGGTTTGACAATTCCAGGCCAGATCTTTTACAACCCCATCAAAAACCCAAATCCCGCTCTCCCACTCCCCCACAAAATGTATTAGCCCTGGGTCTAGAGATCTGAATGATAGATATATTTAGCATGGGAAAAAGCAAAGAGATTAATGGTGGAAATGCGAGAGAGTGTAAGGAGATGACAGACAGCGACGTAGGGATCTGGTAAGTGGAATGCTGATATATATCCAAAAATATAATACTCCTATCCCAATTTTTATATATGCATTGAACATCACATATCTGGGCGCGGACGTCGTCATTGCCGTGTCTCGACACAGATATGATCGACGCCATGTCTAACGATTCGTGATATGTGTTGTATCTCAGGTACGCTTTTATTGTACCTGTTCATGTGACAACTTGGATGATATGACCACACGGCCCCTAGCACCGACATAAGCGGTATTAGATACAAATATAGAGAGCTATGATGGAAATGCTCTGACAACTCGTACATTGGTAATTGGTGAGCTGTTTCGCTGTGACAACCCGTACACTGGGGATTGGTGAGCTGTTTCGTCGTCAGATGAAAATGACGGCATTTAACACAAAAGACTAGTCTGTAAGGCCCGATGTCGACCCAGCATCAACTTCCCACAAATGCCAACATATATCAAAGACCAAAAGGTCTGTACAGGGGGCGGGCCTCGGGGACGAAACGTCCACCAGCAGAATCTCGCCATATACAGGTATATGAACCAAATCGAGTGTAATGATTTCAAAGGTCACTGTGTCTGTCGCGATATTACTTATTTTGATTCCAGGTGTTCGATATATTAATAAATCCATGTTAGAATGTATACGAAAAAGCCAAAAACAGACGAAAGCCCAATTTTAAACGCCAGTCAACGCATATTTTACTCTGAGCGATAACAATGTAAAACTTGGGCATTCTGTCTGTAAGAAACATAACATTTTGTGCAGAATTAAAGATATATTCTTTTGACTTTACTAAGATGACACATAACTTTCAAATGTGCCTAATAATGCTTGTATTCGTCATTAATATCATTTTAATAATTCCGTTTATTTGAATATTCATACGAAGTAGGCTACCATTTGCAAATTGTTCGGTAATCAGCGAGTGAGTGAGCGAGTGAGTCAGTCCATTCGAATCCTTTAGTCGGCAAAATAAGGAGAACCGTTGACATTAGAAGTTTGATTTTTGGCATGAACATGCATTAGGGGACTGTTACCAGCAAGTTCTGAGCTGACCTACTTTTGATGAAAGTTTGATTAATAATTATTTTTTATTATTTATTGATGGCTCAGAGAGTGCAATGTCATGACTTATCTATGCCCATCGGGAACCATTTGTTGTATGTTTCATTGTGACTTTTGAAGCCTGTTCCATTCGAGATTCAAACCATCTAAGAATATATTCTGAGAGCTGCATGATGCTACAATTATTCAACCTATGCACTACCCTCGGGAGGATTTCCCAACCCCCGGGCAGTGGCACCCATTGCTCTCTACATTGCTCTCTATGGTTGAGACATTTTAAGAGCTCATGGCACAGATTCTGTCCAAATCAAGATTCACCGTATTAAGACACATGATCCGACGAGAGGTGGTTCTCTCCGGGTACTCCGACTTCCTCCACCAACCTAACTGACTGTCACCATATAAGTGAAGCAACCTTGAGTATGACAGTAAGCCAAATCCCCCACCATGATCCTGATAAATGTGTTCTTTCCTCATGACAAACTTGAGTAAGATTTTTCACTGATGGCGGAAATATACCGATTACCCAGAATACATGTACATGTATGTAAGTACACAACTATCTGTTTCAGAGATCTAATTCAGCTCATCTATGATTCTATTTCACGAAGGTTCGTGAAAGAACAAAGTATCTAACACAAATTTGGTTTATTTATTCATTCAGTTGTCTACATGGCAGTGTGAATAACGTCACAGGACCAACGAAGTAGCGTGCAAGATCTATGGCGTTAGATTTCCTAACTTGTGTCTAATTCCGCTTAACCCAGGGCTAGGGGCCGTATGAGCCCATGTACTTCAAGATCCTCATGATACTCATATGAACAGTCACAATCAAAGCGTGACTGAGATACATCATTCTTTAGATGACGACTTTGCAACGAATATTATGGATTAAGAATACTGATCAGCGATACGGATTTGATATTTTTGAAACATCATGATGTCTTGCCGGCATCATTGAAAACTGTTGACCGCTTCTCTCTTGCAGGAAACAAGCCTATGTTTATGTATACTATGATTGTCTTTTTGAATTTGGTACTAATACTGTTATATGGAATATGGAATAGGTCTTTGGATTGTGGACGCGGATATTCTCTAATGGACGACGGCTGAATTATGAATGACGGACCAGACGCTTGTAATCAGGACTACGAAGCGTATTGAACTCTTGGAAATCCCCCCCCCCCCCAAGTTGAAATCCTGCCTATATTAAGATGGGCACAGTCAAAGTCAGAATCACCAGGGATTTGCATCAAATATCACCAGAAATTTTCACCAAAAGTAGGTCAACTAAGAACTTGCTGGTAACAGTCCCCTAATGCACGTTAATGCCAAAAAACAAGGTTCTAATGCCAACGGTTCTCCTTATTTTACCGACGAATGGACTCACTCAATCACTCACTCATCACCGGACAATTTGCAAACGAGAGCCAATAATCTATACTATTAAAAGAACCGACTTGAAACGATCGTATGTATGTTTGTTTGTATGTATGTATGTGTGTCACTGATAGCGCCTGTGGATCCCCCTTGTAGGTGGTTTAGATTCATGAAACTTGGTGCACATATACCACACATGCATGAAAGAAACCTGCAAGCTTCAGATTTGACTTTCAGTAGCAAGCAGATTTGACTTTCAGTAGCAAGCCATCGTCTACATTGTTTTTCTCTATGGTCTGAGTACATATATATATGACTGATCATATGAGACCATTGGATAGTGTACATGTACAGAGGCTGTACGTAGTATACATATCAGCTAAATACTATGCGTCAAATCCAATATTTAGTAGCTAGCCATTCCTGTGTCTATTTTCATGAATATCGTGTTTTTCTATTAATACATCGCATAGCTGTATAGTGCACAATTTAAGATATATAGCCTACATAGGAAAGCTATTGATGGATATTTGGGCTAAGTCTAAAATCTTCGAATTCATGTTCCATATGCAATTAAGTTTCAATAGACCAAAGCATTGTTGGAGATGACCTTGATCTATATTTCCAAGACCAAATTAATTGATCTAATTATGAGCTATATAGAGGAGCAGAAGAGTATATTTAGAGCTAAGAATTTTGTCATGCTGTACCAAAATCATGCTATTTTTTTCATCGATTACATCTAACCCATTAGCAAAAGCTGACCTGGCTCAACTGGTCATACTCCCAAATAAAGAATGTGGTGTTGTTGTTGCACTGGGATTATGAACTACCTTATGTGTAGACTTTACTTCTCTCTGTGCTGCTTGTTTATGTCTGTTTTTCCTCAAAATCTAATGTGCCAGACTGGCCTGAAGCTATTGAAAAAAAAACCACCAGCCGAAGGCTGGCAAATCTCAAGCTATAAGTCAAATTATATTATATACGGCACAATCACCCGACGGGTATTGCTAGCGTTATATATTTCGGACTCCTTTGGTTTGTCCTTGTGTTTAGCTGTTTAGAGAAAATGGAAGAATGAAAGGGGTTTGACAATTCCAGGCCAGATCTTTTACAACCCCATCAAAAACCCAAATCCCGCTCTCCCACTCCCCCACAAAATGTATTAGCCCTGGGTCTAGAGATCTGAATGATAGATATATTTAGCATGGGAAAAAGCAAAGAGATTAATGGTGGAAATGCGAGAGAGTGTAAGGAGATGACAGACAGCGACGTAGGGATCTGGTAAGTGGAATGCTGATATATATCCAAAAATATAATACTCCTATCCCAATTTTTATATATGCATTGAACATCACATATCTGGGCGCGGACGTCGTCATTGCCGTGTCTCGACACAGATATGATCGACGCCATGTCTGGCCACAGAGGTGACCAACGCCATATCTGGTCACGGAGGTGATCAATGTCATGTCTGGACACGGAGGTGTTTAACGTCATGTCAGGACACGGAGGTGATGAAAGCCATGTCTACGTGCGGATGTCATCAACGTCATGCCTGGGCACGGGGATGATGAACGCCGTGTTTGAGCACGGAGGTGATCAGAGCCATGTCTAGGAACGGAGATGATCAACGTCATGTCAGGGCAAGGGGGTGATCACCGCCATATCTGGGAACGGAGGTGACCAGTGTCATGTCTGGGCATGGGGGTGATGAAAGGCATGTCTGGGTACGGAGGTGATCAACGTCATGTCTGGGAACGGAGGTGACCAATGCCATATCTGGACGCGGAGGTGTTTAACGCCATGTCTGGACAAGGTGGTTAGCAGGGCCATGTCTGGGTATGGAGATGATCATCCTCATGTCTGGGCAGGGGGAGATCAACTCCATGTCTGGGCATGGAGGTGATCAATGCCATGTCTGGACACGGAGGTGATCAACGCTATGTCTGGGCACGGAGGTGATCACGCCATGTCTGGAAACGGAGGCGATCTACGCCATGTCTGGACACGGAGGTGACCAATGCCATGTCTGGACACGGAGGTGATCAATGCCATGTTTGGACACGGAGGCGATCAAATCCATGCCTGGTTACGGAGGTGATCTACGCCATGTCTGGACACGGAGGTGATCATCGCTATATCTGGGTGCGAAGTTGATCACGCCATGTCTGGAAAAGGAAGTGATCAACGCCCTGTCTGTACACGGAGGTGATCAAATCCATGTCTGGGTACGGAAGTGATCTACGCCATGTCTGGACACGGAGGTGATCAATACCATGTCTGGACACGGAGGTGATGACGCCATGTTTGGCCACAGAGGTGATCAATGCCATGGCTGGACAAGGAGGTGATTACGCCATGTTTGGACACGGAGGTGATCAATGTCATGGCTGGACACGGAGATGATCAACGCCATGTCTGGACACGGAGGTGATCAATGCCATGTCTGGATACGGAGGTGATCACGCCATGTTTTGACACGGAGGTGATCAATGCCATGGCTGGACACGGAGATGATCAACGCCATATCTGGACACGGAGATGATCAATGCCGTATCTGGACACGGAGGTGATTACGCCATATCTGGGTACGAAGGTGACCACGCCAGGTCTGGAAGCGGATGTGATCACGCCATGTCTGGAAACGGAGGTGATCTACGCCATGTCTGGACACGGAGGTGATCAATGCCATGTCTGGACACGGAGGTGATCAAATCCTTGTCTGAGTACGGAGATGATCACCGCCATGTCTGGACACGGAGGTGATGAAAGCCATGTCTGCGTGCGGATGTCATCAACGTCATGCCTGGGCACGGGGATGATGAACGCCGTGTTTGAGCACGGAGGTGATCAGAGCCACGTCTATGCACGGAGGTGATCAACGTCATATCAGGGCAAGGGGGTGATCAACGCCATATCTGGGAACGGAGGTGACCGATGCCAAGTCTGGGCACGGACGTGTTTAACGCCATGTCTGGACACGGATGTGATGAAAGCCATGTCTGGGAACGGAGGTGACCAATGCCATGTCTGGACGTGGAGGTGTTTAACGCCATGTCTGGACAAGGTCGTTCTCAGGGCCATATCTGGGTACGGAGATGTTCAGCGTCATGTCTGGGGCAGGGGGAGATCAACGCCATGTCTGGGCACGGAGGTGATCAACGTTATATCTGGGTACGTAGGTGATCACGCCATGTCTGGAAACTGAAGTGATCTACGCAATGTCTGGGCACGGAGGTGATCAACGCTATGTCTGGGCACGGAGGTGATCACGCCATGTCTGGGAACGGAGGTGATATATGCCATGTCTGGACACGGAGGTGATCAATGCCATATCTGGACACGGGGGTGATCAACGTCATGTCTTGACACGGTGGTGATCAACACCATGTCTTAGCACGGAGGAGGTGATCAACGCCATATCAGCTCACGGAGGTGATCAACGACATGTTTGGACACGGAGGAGTTTAACGCCATGTCTGGGCACGGAGATGATCAACGCCATGTCTGGATACGGAGGTGACCAAAGTCATGTCTGTGTACAGAGGCGATCAACGTCCTGTCTAGGCACAGGGGTGTTCAACGCAATGTCCGAGGGCGGAAGTTTCGATGTGATAAGACATTGTCATCTGTGATAGACTGAGGTATAAGTCGAGATGTTGATAGCGCTGGTCTGAGAGGCTTTACCTAACCCTAATCTGCAATATAACCCTAAGGTTTAACTGTAACCCTTACCCTAACCCGAACTTTATACTCTAACCCAAACCCTATATACTTCTATGCTTCAATCCACACAAGGGCGACACATTACTCTTGTCCTGTTTTAGCATTTAACAGGAAAATGGTCCAAGAAATTGGGGTACAGATAAGCCGATTACACCTGTGATTATAGAGAAGTGTGTATGTACTAAACACGTATGCGTAATCGACTATATAGGAGAGTCAATGACTTTATATTTAATACATCTTTTCTATGTTAGACACATATTCTCGCTCCTGGCGATGTCTTGTCGGAATCCTTGAAAAATACTGACCGCTTCTCTCTTGAGAAACTGGTTTGTTCTATGTTTAAATCTTCCCATGTGATGTCTGCTTGGTTTGGCAAGCTAACACTGTAATGTGAACAAGATACTCTTTAAGGACGAGGTCAATTGAATCATGAGTTATACACCATTGGGATAATTCATACATCTGACACGACATATGTATGTCATTAATTCGGCAAGACTGAACATCGATTGAATCTGGTATGCTTCTTCCGGGTTATCACGTATTTCAGTAGATAATGTGTTGATGGATAAAAGTGCCAAAGATGCAATTAATACATATTTCACATGTTGAACTCAATTTGCAGAACCCCACATGATTTACACTTACAGAGAGATGTAATTCCATCCATCATAAAGTAGTCCTGAGAGGGAATAACACATTGTTTCCCATTGTGAAAACAGGTAAGCTAATACAGAGAAAGTTGGAAGTGATATGCGCATATGAAGCACTGTACCAGTATATCAATGAACTTGTAGTACACTTTCACTTATTGGACTCCGTCAGCTATAGATGACGAGCCTTAGCGGATTGACCTGCACATTCTCATCCAGATTCTTATTATTTAGTTCCTGAGGATATTTCGTGAGGATAGCTATGTGGGCAGGTAGAGTGACCAGAAATGAAAAATCAGGGGTTCAATTGAACCGATTCTCGATATTTATTTCCTGAACTTCTGAATGGCTCAACCGATATCTCTCAAATTTCCTTTCTATAGGATATGTGGTCAGGTATATTGACCAGGAATAACAACCGAAATGTTATCTAACGGCTATTATTGACTGTAAATTATTATGATCACCCCAAAACGATAATGTTCGCCTCTCACTGCCTCTTAATGTGAATAACATGAAAGACCTCCAACATGCATTTCTAAATAACGTAGGTAGCCTGTTGTGTGAATTAGGCTCTTGTTTTGTATATTAATGTTCAGAGCTAGTAAGCCAGATAATCGACATGCGGTCTCGATATTGTGAATGAAACCGCCTCTATTCATTGTGTATTTGCTGGATAGCCCTGTTTTTAATCTCTCTGGTGTTACCTTTCAGTGAAAAACATGTTGACCACATCAACAGAAGGGTTCGGATTTCGCGGTTCCTGTTTCGAATTATCTGAGATGCGCCAAGCTTTCGCACATGAAGTCTTACTTTGCGGATATGAGAAGTTCTTCAAAAAACGAAAAAACGGATGTACTTTGAAATTCGCACCAAGAACTGAGTCATATATTACATGCAAGGATATATGTTGTGTCGAAACTTTCAAACCTGGCAAATGGGACGACACAGCTCCAGTGTACCACATAGGAACAGTGAAAGCGTTGAAGGACGCCTTGATGATATTAGCCTGGAATGGTTTCTGCCTATTATACAGCGATACGTACGGTATAATATATATATATATTGGATTATTGATTTAACTAGGCATTATGGACTATTATCGAATTTCTAGTTTGGTATATATTTCATGTGTGCTCCGGTGTTTCAATTTGGCAATTGCTATTGGCAATGATTGTGAAGACATTTTCATTGCTTGGTGAACTGAATATCTGAGTGGAGATTGTGGATAAGTTTGTGAAAGTCATTCAGTATTCCATAAGAAAAGGCAGTCATCCAAATACCAAAAGTCTTTCTCAGTGTGTCTCTCACAATGTTACCAAACTGTATTTCAATGTATTCTTCTCAGGATATCCTAAAACTAGAGTGGCATACGTGGGAGCAAATTTTTTCTTCAATAATTTGTTTTTCAATATTATGTCCATTCCAGACAAGAAGAATTCTTTTGGATAGTCATCTTCGTTTTGCTTGAGTATTTTTTTAGCGACTATTCAATAGCTCTCAAATCCAGATCATGTGAAGTGCTGCCATATAGTTTTTCTAAATCTACAGTTTAAACTATTTCTACATAAACAATGTTCCAGGGAATGTAATTGGGAAAATCGACTAACATCTCTGACACATGACGCGACAATGTACGGTTTTAACACGATTACTATAAATTCACTTAACCTGGTGGTGAGACGGTGTGGGCCCGCAATGAAACGCCCAAATGTTAAATCCGTGGTTTTCAGCTGCTGATCTAATAACAATACTATTGTTTTATGAAATTATTAACCAGTCGAGAACTGTGTACGTTAGAGAATCCAGGATTTGGATGACTTAGATTCAAATTTACTGAGAAATAATTTTGATAAGGTTTCCGCGGACATTTTGCACTAGTTTATTAGTTTTGATTTTGGTGATCTTGTATTACCTAATAGGAGCAACCCCTAATTACTACAGGTGAACCTTTATCGACTTCTTTTATTACAATATTTTTCTTATATACTGTTTTAGAGTCATATGTTGAATCTTCAATAATATTACACATTCTGATCTTCTCCACGTAAAACATTTAATGCACGAACTTTCGATCCGTTTCCTAGGATCTATATCATGTGAACAAAAACTCACTTGTGATACAAGAAGACTTCATACAAGATTCAATGTCTGTATATAGAAACCGTTCGGACGTATATGCAACAATATACCGGTACTTGCTAGAATAATTTAATTAGCTGGTCCCAAACTTTGTTAACCTGAATATCACAATCTCTATTAAAAACGGGACTTATCTTTTGATTAGAAGAACCGACACCCCTCATTAAGAACTGTAATCTTATATTCCCTACAGAAGTTCTTTAGTTGATAATTTCTATATGGTTCTGCGATCCTGATAATGATTTTGCCAATCAAACAGATGATTATTCCACTTTGGTGGATCGGAACTGACGACGTGACTGTACGAATCTCAGTTTTTCACTTGGATGTTTCTTATGCCCCTTCTCAGTAGGTTTTGCATTCTTCGCGCTTCCAATAATGTTACCAATCTTTGTCACATATATTCAGTTAGCTGTTAACCAAGCAGCGGAAAAGTCCGATTTTGGTTTCTGTCGAATTACCAAATGGGAAGGATAAATTGAAAAACTGACGCTCTCAACGTGACATCCGATTATTTCATTTATCGACTTTCCGCCATACAACTTAGCAAAAATACCTTGTCACCATATTAACCCTATCTGGCCTGGGCTTTTTCAGACCTGTCCAGGCCTTGGGGGGGTTAAATGCCCCCCCCCTAATTTTATTTCTTACCCCTTGAGCTAGGGAGCTGAAACTTACCACACTATACCCTTGGGTTCAACACTACCAGAAAATGTTAAAAAAAATCCAAGATGGCCGCTTTGATGACGTCACAGTGACCTCATTTTCCAAAACGGCATTTTTTTGGTCGATTTTTCGGGCAGATTTTCAGAATTTATTTTTATGCAATATCTCCGCAAAAACTGCATGATGAATTAATAAGTATTAATGTGATGTGAAATAAAATAGTTTTTGCCCAATTTTCATCGCGGAAAAGCAGAAATTTTTAAGAAATTTGACAAAAACATCACTTTTATGGCACCCCACGTGGCTGCCATCTTGAATTTTCCAATGATCTTCTACTTGGGGGGTTATGCAAATAGGCTCAAAATGACTCCAATATGATAAACTATGAAGTCACGGGGGAGATTCAGCTCTGTATTCTTTGCCGTTCCGGTTATAGCGCAGAAAGTTTGGTAGCGGGGACCATTTTGCCTCCCCTCCCCAAGGCCTGGTAGGGTTAACCCGCTATCCGGTTCTTCGTTTTCATTCGTGAAGAACACAGATGAGTTTGCCAGAATGATTAAAGATATCAGTTTACAACCAGGACAAACAATGGTGAGTTTTGATGTAAAATCCCTCTTCACTAAAGTCCCAGTGAAGGATGCAATTGAAATAATTACAAAGAAAATATAGACGGTACTGATCATTTTTCCCAATTTTCATTATCAGCTGATGCATTAGTACAACATGTGGGTAGCCGTGTTAGTCTGTAAAACATTGGGAAATAACTGGAACGTAACACCTTTGGAGACTAACTAAATTTATTACACACGAGGTTTCGCAAATAAATCTGGTTACCAGGTGTGAGGTGAGATGGTCAAGATAGGTATATGTATATAAAAGGCTGTAAATCTAGCTCATTAGTCGAAGACATGGGTAAATAGTGGTAATTGCAAAGTAATATATCAAACAATAAAACAGACAGTATTATTAGTAAGCAAGATACGGACATAACATATCAATGAGTACAGGGTCAATAGGCTGTTAATGTTATAATAGATAATAGCTGGCAAAACGGGATCAGCAAGCAGCACTAATAACATTTTGACAATAGTTTCACTAATGGTAGAACATGTGCGTAGTAATAGTAATTGATAAATGTACATAGGTGAGTTAATCTCTGTAATGTGATAGCTGATTTATTGAAAGAGCTTCTAGAGCTATGCTTAATTTCAACGTATTATATATGAAGGGAGGGCTACTATAAATAGTAGGAATTTCAAGCGTCTGATCAGTCATTCATAATTTAGCCGTCATCCATTAACCCTGGCCCCCCCCTAATTATTTTTCCTACCCCTTGGGCTAGGGGGATGAAACTTACCACACTATACCCTTGAGTCAAGCTCTTCCAGAAAATGTAAAAAAATCCAAGATTGCCGCTTTGATGACGTCACCGTGACGTTATTTTCAAAAACGAGATTTTTTGGTCGATTTTTCAGTCAGATTTTCCTAATTTTTTATTTATGCAATTTTAGTAAATATTAATGTGATGTGAAATAAAATTGTTTTTGCCCGCTTTTCATCGCGGAAAAGCAGAAATTTGGAAGAAATATGACAAAATCATCACTTGTCTGGGACCCCACGGGCCGCCATCTTGAATTTTCTCATGATCCTCTGCTCTCTATGCAAATAGGATAAAAAATAGGACCAACAAGATAAACTATAAAGTCACGGAGTTTCAGCACTCCATCTTTTGTCGTTCCGGAGATAGCTCAGAAAGTTTGGTAGGGGGGGGGGGGGCATTTCGGCCCTCCAACCCAGGCCTGGTAGGGTTAAAGAATATCCCCGTCCGCAATGCAAAGACCTATTTCATATTCCATATAACAACATTAGTACCAAATTCAAAAAAACAAATGATAGTATACATAAACATAGGCTAGTTTTCTGCAAGAAAGAAGCGGTCAACAGTTTTCAATGATGCCAGGCAAGACATCATGTTGTTCCAAAAATATCGAATCCTTATCGCTGATCAGTATTCTTAATCCATACGATATTCGTTGTAAAGTCGTCATCTAGAGAATCATGTATCTCAGTCACGCTTGATATTTCCTGGTCATATGGGCACCATGATGATCTTCAAGTACGTGGGTTCATACGGCCCATAGCCCCGAGTTTAACGGAATTAGACACAAGTTACGAAACGCCATAGATCGTGCACGCTACGCTCGTATTTTGCTGTGAGCTTCCGATATGTATCGCCAAATTTGAGAAACTTTGAGTGGAGGTGCTTGGTGGTATAGCCATGTTTTATAAGTTTCTACAACAACGTTTTGTGACGTTGATTAAAATCGTCACATTTAACACAGGATCCAGCAAATGCTCCTACGCGAGATATGTATACGCCATATGCAGGTCCCACTGGAATATTACTGTCCAGAAAGAGATGATTTACGATGTTGAAATTGTAATCATTTCTTTTGTCAGGTCCGCTTCCTTTTTATAGAGATATAGGTCTTAATATGATGTGCGGGTAAGGCTATCTGTTATTTTCTTCAAATCCAGTGAGGTGGACATTTATCCTTCACTGCGACATATATATAGCGATTATCCACAGCGAGAAGATCGTCTATATAGCGTTAGGTCAATGAGAAGGAACGGGCTTTGAATTATCGGTTTTTGAAGCGCCTGCAACCATTCATATTCATAAGAGAACAGATATAGGTTAGCCAATCGGGGTGCACAATTAGTACATATTGGAATTACAACACATATAAGGGAAGTGGGAAGAGGTGCCGACATACTGACAGAGCCACATGACTTTACAGTATAGCCTTTCGGTTAACCTATTCTAAAGCACATACCAACGATTCGTGATATGTGTTGTATCTCAGGTACGCTTTTATTGTACCTGTTCATGTGGCAACTTGGATGATATGACCACACGGCCCCTAGCACCGGCACAAGCGGTATTAGATACAAATCTAGAGAGCTATAATGGATGAATACCTATATGATATTGATATATTGGCTTGCCAAATTTCACATAGATATTTATAATGAGAAATTCAAGCAACTCTACAAACAAAGAAACATCCCATGAATGATATCCCTTGTAGGTTAGTAGAGCTAAATAATGCTTTATGGCTTCTGACATTAAAATATCTGCGATCAGTTTTCTTGAACACAGATAATATTAATGAACTTAGACGGTCAATACGGTCTTGACGAGGGATTGTAATATAGAGTGTCGAGAAATCCCATGTGGCTACATACAAAGGCATAGACATGAATATCGACAAGAAGAACAAGTTATATAATATCACTTGTGAATGTAGCGGATCAGAATATCGGAGTCACACTGCTGTGCAGGATGAAGGAACATAAGAAAGACGTTCGAGTGGGTGAGGTGACAAAGTCGGATTTGAC